>JXSR01S013654.1:30382-41481 GCA_000969725.1 Ophiothrix spiculata
ATAATTGCAAACAACATGCATACAGCCAAGCAAAATAGGGAAAATTGTTGGGCTGCCTCCAAAAAACCTGGATATACGTGTTAATTACTGACTGCATAATACTGTTGTAAAAAGTAGCTGCATATAAAGCTACTAAACTTTAATACTGTTATAAGCTTATATTACTGACACTGGCATTATAAAACCCATGCATATTTGCAATCATCCAGGTACATCAACAACAAATAAATATACAGATCTTTATACAGAAACGTTTTCTGGTACTCACCAATAATCTACATTATCGTGCTGTAGCCATATTTTTAATCTCCATCATAAGGTAATTTAATCCCTCCCAAAATTACGTAACTGCAATCAATATAATTTAATGTTTAGTTGATAAACTGAAGGATTTGAGGCAGGCATGCATGTGTCACGGTTGTTTATCGACTTCCAAGACGACTTCTCATAAATATTCATTTATATTCTCCTGCTCGGAAATAGAAAATATCATTTAAGAATATTTGATATTATATAAATACTTTGATCAGTGGTAACTCTATTTAAAAAAAAATAACATAGTATATGTCTGAAAACCCTGCAAAATAATCTTTTAAATTTATTCAAAATCTTTTGGCTCGGTTATTTTGTGCACCAGTTATTCACCACTTCCATATAAGGACTAATTGGACCCCCGCAAAGCAACCTGTCAACACGATAACAGGTTGATAAGTGCTTCAAGTGATTGTGTACATTGACAACGGGGAAGTCATGTGTGAGGGAAAATGGCCGGCGATCAATACCAAAACGGGATTTTCTTTTTGACCTAATTTAGATGATCGATTAGCGCATTTTTTAACAACAACTTGCACAGTACTTGTGCAGTCATAGAAAAAATGTAAAATCGTCGACATGTAGCATTGGAGCATCACCATTGTTCACATAGTCTGAGCTTACAGTATCATATGTTTAAGGTAAGTCAAGTGCATATTTTAGTAGCAGCCACTTGTGTTGACTGTGTAAAAGAGTGTTTTAGCATTGTTTAGGACCATTTCTTGGGCCCATTTTAATCATGCTACATGTAGATATCAAATTAATTTAAAGCAATACTATAACTTAAGATTTTGATTAGAAATGGTTTTGAGTACAAACTGGGGAACACGTCCCCCACCCCTAAATTTCACGAGGGGGGAAAGGAAATTGAAATTTTCCCTTTGTTTTGATAATATAAATGTTAAAAATCAAAAAAAATGTGCGCGCTTCGCGCGAATTATTAAATATTTTGTCAATTTTTAGTAAAAATGCCCATTTTTGCGAGAATTTAAATATTTTTAATATAATTTTTGGCTGAAATTAGCCAATTTGACAGATTTTTTTGCGCTCGCTATGTGCGCATTACAAAAAATCATAATTTTCCTCCGACCATTTTTGCTCAAAAATAGCCGCCCCCCTAAAATTTTTACCTTCTGCCGCCACTGCAGGGGGCGCTTCAATTTTAACACTTTAGAGTATTGCTATAAGCAAATAGTTGACTGTGATAAATTCAGTACAAATTCAACTAGTGATATTAGATATTGGGACCTATTGATATAAATGACCATGGATTAAAGGTGCAATTCATGATTTTGGTGTGACAAAAACCTCGCTTGTTTTCTAGCTAAATAAGAAGAAGAGTGCATTATAAATATATACTGAAAATTTCACTGGATTCCGATCATTCGTTTCCAAGGTTACAAACTTTTAAGCATTTTTCAAATCCCCATAGGCTACTGTGTTGTAATTACTGTCGGGGCCCCGACAATAATTAGAAAATGACACGTTTTCTCACTTTTCTCAAAAATGCAAGCACTTATGAAAGAATGGTTTGGGGATCGGGACATATACCAGTTGACGATTCGTATCAGCTAAAAAACACAATTTTGATTGAGGTGACCTTGAGGGTGAAAAGTAGATCATGAATTGCCCCTTTAAGAGAAGACGGCCTCTTATTTTTTCATAACAGCATCTGGCTTTAAAGTATATGATATACAATATATCTGATTGAAGTTTGCTAGTAAAAATCTGAATCTTTAAAATAATAATAGGACGTCACCAGACTCATTTTTGCACGTGAATCGGTTTAAAGGGACTGGCCTAGATTCTTCCACAAATTTTTTACCAACATATTTATTTACTTGAATCAATAGAGCATGTCTATAGTAATATAACCTACAAGTAGTTTTCTATGATTTTGAGGAATATTGGAAAAGTTGCAATTCTTTACCTGAACTTTAATTTTTTTACGCCGGCGCAAAAAAGTGGTGTGAAAACAGTGTTTCTAGTTTGAAAACTTAAAAAGATCTGTTTCTACACCTGTGATGGCCAAATAAATTATTTTTGATGAAATTGTTTCTTATTTAATATGTATTAAATTATCTCCAGCAGCTTTGTTTGATCTTTCATCTGGTAAATCCATCTGAGGTACAAATTTAGGATTTAGGAAACACAGGATAACCACACCCAACTGACCACACCACCATCAAAGAATGATATACCGTATTGCAAATTAATTCTTTCTCAATTTGAGCCATTTGCGTGTACATTTTTGCACTTTTTTGGATCTTACTATATACTTTTAAGCTTTATTGAGAGCATTTCCATAAGTTTTTAATTCTAGGTAGAATCTAGGATAGTACCTTTATATTAGCAGCATTTTGGGGGAAAATTGGTA
Source organism: Ophiothrix spiculata (assembly GCA_000969725.1). Taxonomy (NCBI): domain Eukaryota; kingdom Metazoa; phylum Echinodermata; class Ophiuroidea; order Amphilepidida; family Ophiotrichidae; genus Ophiothrix; species Ophiothrix spiculata. The sequence continues at coordinate 33,072 of JXSR01S013654.1, forward strand.
CATGGGTCTATGGTAAATTTGGCAAAAATGGCTTATTTAGTATTAATTCCAAAACCTCCCATTGAAGTTTGTTGTCGATTTTTTTCACAAAATTTGCGCAAATGTATGTTCTTTCAATTAAAGGGACTAGCCTAGATTCCACCTAGAATTAAAAACTTATGGAAATGCTTTAAATAACGCTGAAAAGTGTAGTAAAATCCAAAAAAGTACAAAAATGTACACAGAAATGGCTCAAATTGCTTTGCAATATATCTATATGTGATGGTGGTGTGACTATCCAGTGTTTTCTAAACCCTAAATTTGTACCTCAGTCTGGATTTACCAGATAAAAGATCAAATGAAGCTCTAGGAGATAAGTTAATACATGTACATATCAAAAGAGAAACAATTTTATCAAAAATAATTTTGTTTACCCTTTACAGGTGTAGAAACAATATCTTTTTTAAGATTTGAAACTAGAAACACTTTTTCAACCATTTTTGTCACCGGGGACAAAAAAATACAGTTGGTAAATAATTTCATTTTTCTCCTCTGTTACACAAATTCAGTGGAAACTACTGGTAGGATATGTTAGTATAATCATGTACTATCGATACATGTGAAAAAAATATATAGTCAGAAAATCAGCGGACACAATCTAGGCCAGTCCCTTTAATATAAATAGGGGTCACCGACCTATTTTTCACAAAAAAATGAGTAAATGTGACAGATTTTGGCTTCAAAACACTATCCTGCGTATACTGCACTAGTGAAATCAAAATAAGTGTGAACCAGTATGTGTTATCCTGTCATTTGTCCAGTGAAATTTAGATTTAAAAAATTTCAATTATTTTTGAAAGAGCAGGGCCTTCCCATGGAGCTATTTTAATACCTCCATGGTGTTCCCAATCCCTTTTTTGGTATAACTAAAATGGTTCTTCAATTCAAAATTTATAGCTTTGTTATTACTTATTAGTATTATTTTTGATCCAAAGGTATAATAATTAATACTACTTGTTTATTTGTCTCTTTTAAATTACGAGTTGATGTCAATTTTTTTCCGCATGTTGACTTTATCCTGATCCCCACCCTACCACTTCATAAAATATTGTAATTACCTTTTCCCTTTACCAGATATAACTTTGATTCAGAATGTCGGGTTGTACAGAGTTTGAAGTGATCTCCCAAGCCACAGAGTTTGGTTTTGATGCCCTGGAGGTTACCCTGGCAACATTTGGTGGGCTCATCTTGGGAATCATCATTGCTCTGGTTTGCTCCAAATGTTTCTTCAGAGAACTAGCTAAGGAAAGGGTAAGAAGCTATGTATTCACAATTTTACCTCACCATACAGTGCTAAGAAATTCACAACAAATTTTATCTACATGTTATCAAATTTAAATTTCATAAAATTTGGTTCTTGAAATTGTCCTGTCCGATTCTGTTTTGATACTCAAAATGATAAAAAAGAAAAGAAAAGTAGCCTTGACAAGAATGAACAATAATATTTTTTTTAATATACTGATTGGCTTGATTTGAGCCATTCAACAGTTTTTTACTATTGCCCTCTCAAAACAAAATTGGTATATAAAACAAATATTGACTGGTCTTTCATTCTAACGTCCAACAAGACACGTCAATGACCTTAATATAACAAATAACAAAAAATCATTTTCTGATCAAGGAATTCGTTCTAGCGGCCCCGTCCTTTGGAACTCGCTCCATAAATCAATAAAAGAGACAAAAACTGTCAAACATTTTCGAAATGCTTTTAAGCAATCTCTCATTAAAAAGTACAAATGAACTTTCAAATAAGAAATTATCTCGTCACATCATCTTGTGACTCATGTTTTCCGATTTTTGAGCCTGTCCTTGTCTTGTCTTGTTTTATTTAGTATTTTTTTATGTTACCAAGGGGGTAGACTAATTTACAGGCCTCTTTGGCCTTCCAGCCTACTCCTCCATATGTTTTTAAAAAAATTGTTTGTGTTGTTTTGCTGTAAATCCTTGGTTTCTTTTTATATGGAAATAAAATAATAAATAAAATAAATAAATAATAACAATAGTATTTCTCTCTCATGTAAATTTTAAATAAAATATGTGACCAATTTGAACAATGAAATTGTGAATATTGATCTCAAATAAGACATAATTGTAGCAACATGTTTGTTTTTCTTTTCTTTATAGATTCAGAAGGGAGAAGAAGGTCTGGAATTGGAGCATGTGAGATATGAACCCCTGTATCCCAACAGGAAACCTAAAAAGGTAGGTTTGACCAGCCTGTTGCCAGGATTTCAAGGGGGTGCAGGATTTTCAAAAAGTGGACCTTTTGAGGTAAATTTTTCTTTTTGGTTGAGCCTTAACTAATTTCAGTTTGTTTGAGAAATAACAAACAGAAGGTTTTCAACATTTTATGTAGTATTGTATCCAAAAATTGGACATAATAATGGTGTTTTGTGTTTTCGGGGTCTTGTTTGTGGAGTTTTTGTGCTTTTTGGTACATTGTCAAATTTGGGGTGCGATACCCCCAACACCCCCTTTAAAACGCTTTAATATATGGGCCTGGGTTTGGCGTATAGTTGGTGATTGGCCAGGATAACCAATACTGCAAGATCATTTTTAATGAAATTTATAAGGCTGTCTACAGTAGATAGCATTTAAAGCTTTCTTAGAAGATATGCACAAGGATTGTAAGTAGTGGCGTAACTAGGGGTGGGCAGTTTACTAACCCCTGGATTTTTGGAGACATGTTGAAGGCCCAGGAGAACAATATGGGCCAAGTAAAAAGAGGGGAAATGGTGAAAGGGAAATAGAAAGAATAGAAAACAGAAGACAAAAAAAAGGGAGACAAGTTAGGAAGAAAAAAGAAAGGAAATAGAAGAAAAGGGAAAGGAATAGATGAAAGAAAGGAAAGAGAAGAGAAACAGGAAAAGAGAGAAGGAAAAGAGAAAAAGGGACAGGAAAGGGAATAGATGAAGAAAAAAGGGAAAGGGAGGATCATCAGGATTATTGTTTGAATGTTAAAGTTCAATTGTAGTTATAATGGTGGTGATAAAATTTCAAATAACACCACTATCACACTTCTGGTGCAAAAAAAAATAAATGGTTGGCTTATCTAGGGGCTTCACCCCAGGCCCCCAGAGAAGCTGTCTAATTCACTCGCTAAAATCCATTGAAGATATCTTAATTGTAAGGGTTTCGCCTACCCATGGATAAATGCCTAGTTACACCCCTGATTGTAAGTATTGCAAATGATATGTACCTATGTGGTAGTTTTCGGTAAGATCCTTTCTGATCATTATGCACATATCTTGTTTGGGTGAATATTGCAATTTTTGTCACAAGACGCACACGAGAGCCTCTTGACTAATCTGTAGAATCTAAACCTAATGCTACTAAATCATATTCTGGTCTACTATATGATCTATGTTGTACAGTGGCAAAAAGAGCTAGCACTTACGATTTTGTCCCCTGTGACACATGCATTTTACTCCCACCCCTCTGAACATATTTTGTATTGGATATAATAGTTGAGTATTTTAATGTTTTAATTATACAGACACATAAACTTGACGTGGAGTCTGAGTATAAACCCAAGGGGAAGCTGAGGAAGCCAGCCAGTAGTGCTAGCATGGCATTGGGAGAAACGGACACCATAGAAAGTTATGATGCAGACAGGCCAAACCAGGGTGATGATACATTCATTTGTGCTCTAGTTCAACCAACTCTGTAAGTAAAAAGTTTTTTAGATATAAAAATGTTAAAGAAATTGGTCAACAATGCTACCAGTAGGTAAACTCAACTGATGCCTTAAAGATATGAAATAAATTTGTAAGGGATACTTCGTGTATGCTCTAGCTCTAGAAGTTCTCTTCTAGAAATAATTTTTGTTGCTAATTATATATTATACCTGTATCATAGAAAGAAAAACTCTGTTGAGGTAGTTTTTGTGAAGTCATGAATAAACTTCTTTTTTTTTTTAATTTCATGTACCCTTACAAAAGTAGTTTATCTCTTTCTTTATTTTATAATTCAGGGAGAAAACTCAGATTGAATTAAACCTCCAAGATTTCAGATGTACACATGTCCTAGAAGAAGAAATAGCAAAGGAAAGGTCCTCGGTGAGTATTCACATTATTTACATATGTTTGTAGGCCTACATCTTACATTACATATTACATTACATATGTTCAGATCAAATTTCTCTTGTATATCTTATACATCATAACGCTCAGATTCCCCCAAAATGAATCACACCCGAAATACCTGAAACCGGCCTGGAATACCCCACATCTCAGTTCTATTCAAATTTTATCAGGTGTAAAACGAAGTGACAAAATCGCTATTCAGTATCAAAATGATTACGTAACTCACCCAGTTCCTGGATCAGGCACATCACCTGACAACAGTTAGTGCAATACCTTAGTGTGGTGATCAGTTCATTTCATCTTTTGTCAAGTTTATTATGTGTAATCCGATTATCACCCAGATAACTGGATCATGCTTTCTGGTTTGGAACTATCCATGTACGGGCTAAATGTACGTAATGTTACATCTTCATCTCCACAGAAAGTGTGTTATTTTAGCATTCTTTGGTTGAAAGGCATTATTAAAGAAAATTTGTATTTAATTGTTAATAGTTTTGAGGATTGATTGTTTCAATAGTTATACTCAATATCTATCCATTGCTGAATTGATTTGATGTGGTTCTTCATTCCTCAGTGCTGCTAATATGGGTTTTTATATTTATGATGGCTCACCCCAAAAGAGGGACTTCGTAGAAGATATCAATTTTGATTTTATTATTTCATCTGTTACAGCATTTTCTAAGTTTTAAAATAACACCTTACTTGTTGAAATTGATCAAGCCGATCAAATTTTACAACAGAAAATCTGCTGGAAATTCTTATTATTTTCTTTATTTTGTGCTACCTTTTTTCACCAGTTTCACGCAAAGTCCACTAACCTTTTCGGGGTGAGCCATCACATTTAAGTTGTAGTTATTTCTGCTCCTTCAATATATTTGTGGAAAGTCGTAAAATATTGCTGTTACTATGTTAATTTTTCTTTTTATGTTCTAGGTATTTTTATTCCTACTCCAAATTCTTTTGGGTAAATTTGTTGCTAAGGAAAAGTTGGATGAGGAGTTTGCAGAGAAGTTTGTGAAAGAATCCACTCAGGTAAATTAAATGTAATGTTTCTATGTATCATGCTAAGGGTTTTTAAATTTATGAAATTTTCAAAAACAGGGATTTTTATTACAGGCCGGTTAAAATTTTGTGGAAAGCTATAAGAGACCATTTGATTCTCCTTGATGGAGTTTGCGAGAGTGTTTTGATTTCCTCTATTCAAAAGAGTACAAAACATTTCACAGTTTACTGTTTTATTAATTTTTTATACAAGAAAAGAAGTTTTTTATGGTTTTGTTCAGGGGATCTTTGCTAGAGTGAATTCTCTGGCTCCTGCAGAAATTCTAACCCAGATCTTTACCACCACTGTTTATAAAATGTAATTTTTTTTTATTTGTAACGTGAAATTTAAACTTCACAGTTGAATCTTAGTGCACATTTTTCTTTTAAGATTAGCACTTAGATTAAATATTTTGTGAACAATACAATATGAATATCAAACTTTTATTGAATGTTTACTTTCATGATTCTGTATCCATTCGTCCAATTCAACTATTTCCAATTGAAAAACCCAAAGTAATGTGTATCCTAGCTTCAAAAGTTTGATAAATCATCATTATCTTTTCGCACAATATAATATGAATATTGAACTTTTAATATGAAGTTTACTTTCATGATACTGTATCTGTTCGTCCAATTCAACTATTTACCATTTGAAAAAAAAAATAATTAACGTGTATCCTAGCTTCAAAAGTTTGATAAATCATCATTTTTTGGAATAGAGGTATTGTCAAAGTATTTTATCCATATCAGGTACCGTAGTTATCGAGATAATGCAACAGTGAAGACGATCACCCAGGGGGGGTACTTAGTACAAAAGTGATTACGGGGATGTGCCGCAAACTTAAGTAGCAAAATCAGGCTGTCTGGTATGCCAATGGGTCCTTTTTCTTTGCAAAATGTGGTATTTTAATGAGTCTGTTTTGCCAAAATGGTGCAAATTTTGGATTTTGTTCTCAATTTCAAACAAAAATCAGGAAATATGCACCAAATTAGCATAAATTTTTGGAGAAAATTTCAATTTTTGTATAAATTTGACTCCAAATTTGGGGAATTTTGGAATATGAATGGGTCCCTTTTTCTTGAAAATTGGTATATACATGGGTGGCACTTCAAATTTCTCAGCGGCACACCCTACCAAAACCAAACTTGAGTACCCCCCCCCCTGGGATAAACATTCATAAAATCAGTAGTTGAATTGGACGTGTGGATATGGTATTTTATTTAAAGTTTATCTTTTTGTACCCAATTTAGAGTATAAATGAAGCAGAAGCATCATTAAGTGCAGAGCATAAGGCTATTGTAGAAGAATTGCAGAAGGATCCCAGTTTGACAAAGGATCTGATTGTACTACAAGAAGCCATAGAAAAGACATGGCCAGAATATCAAAGGAAAATGGTAAGCAACAAAACATTTACAGAATCTAGTGTTGAATTAATACTCAAGAGCTGTGGGTGAAAGCCATGGAAACAATCAAGCTGGATAAGAAACCAGTTGTGTAAGCTTAAAATGTCAGAATCTGGAGTGCAGGGCTATCATATGTTATGGAAAGATCAGCAATTTTCTTAAAATCTCTTGTTGATCTGATTTCTTTATGGAATGCTAAATCATACATAATGATAATAAAATAATATCATTTTAAAGTTTCCAGTATGAAGTATTCAAATATGTAATGAATCCAAAACTTGAAAATTTTAGAATTTAATTGCACTTATTCTACAGAAACAGGTCTTATTTTAGTGTGGGGAAAGCTCACAATTCACATTAAAAATGGATTCACATACCCTAAATGAATTCACTTACTATAGAGTATATGAATTCACATACTCTAAATGTAAAATCAATTTTTTAGAAAATAAAAACTATGAATATCGGATAATTTTTCAAAGCAGGTTTGTGTTAAATTGGACCTATTCTAGAAATTTAGCTATGAAATATGTCAATAATGAGGTTTTCCAAACTGTATTTGGTCTCTAATTAATGTCAGTTTATTTTATAATGATCATAATTATAAAGATATTTTATAATTTTCTGCTCCCCAGGCTGGTGTGGTTCAAAATGCCCAGCTGGAATTAAGAGATGATCTGAGTAAGGACTCTTCCCTGTCTGATGAAGAAATTGATGCCTTAGTTACCAAGCTGATGGAGAACATGGCAACAGTAGAAGCCATGCTAGGACAGGAGTCAGTCAGACAGTCTCTGGTGAGTACACCCTCCTCGCTTCTCATATTTGAATGATCATCTGATTAAGGAATCTTCCTTATCTGACCAGGGAGATTGATGTCTTAGTTACCAAGCTAATGGAGAACATGGCAACAACAGAAGCCATGATAGGACAGGAGTCAGTTAGGGCCAAACCATAGTTGGCATTCAAACAAAATTTTGGCTACCAAACATTTGGTTGTGACGTCACCAAATGTTTGCAATCAAATTTAAAATATAAATCGGTAACAAAAATTTGAGGCAATGTATATGGCAATTCAACACATGTATAATTTTGCGCAAAATTTTATTTGGTCTCAACTTGGTTTTGAAGTTATTTTGTTTGGATTCGATCATCATTTTGACATCACCACCAAATGTTTGGTAGCGAAAATTTTGTTTGGAGGCCGGCTATAATTCTGTCCTTATTGAATTATTGAAATTTAAAGGTCTAATTTGGTATACATGTATTCTTCACTGGGTTAGCGTAAAAATTATGGAAAATGGTATAGCATAGGAGCTGTGAGAGTTTTACTTAAAGCTGGGGTTGATCTTCAAATGGCATAAACATTTTTACTCTAAAATTTTGGCAAAAAATGCCCAAAACAATATTTTTTGCATAATATGACAAAATGGTTAACAAAGGTCTCACGACTTACTTATTTTAGTGCTGGTGGCCAAAAAAATATTTTTTGCCCCCAAAATTTCTGGAAAGCCTAACTAAATTTTGCAATCGTGAAATTTTGAACTTTTTTGCTTTTTGGAATCTAGAAACCTGTGTCTAGGAAGTGTTTTCTCAAATTTTTAATTTAATTTTTTTTTTAAATGCCAATAATAGGTCAAAAAATGTTCATTAAGATATATTAAAGCATCTCTAAACCATTAATATTGTTTTCTTGTTCTGGTTTTCTAGTTACTTCAAGAACGTCTTGCAAAACGTCAAGCATTATCTGAGCAGTACGTATCACTGGGACAACGTGAACAGAAAGGCAATGCATTCAGGATACAGGATCTCAAGGAATCGTCTAAAAGCTTATGTGAATC
>JXSR01S013654.1:50203-63228 GCA_000969725.1 Ophiothrix spiculata
GACTCAGTGCTGTCATAGCTAAGCTACAGGTTGGCAAAGCCAGACGGCAAGCTATTATCAGACAACAGGACAAAGCTCTCAAAGAATTACAGGTATGATACAAGACTCAGAGCTGTCAGAGCTAAGCTACAGGTTGGGAAAGCCAGATGGCAAGCTATTATCAGACAACAGGACAATTAAGCTCTCAAAGAATTACAGGTATGATTCAAGACTCAGTGCTGTCATAGCTAAGCTACAGGTTGGCAAAGCCAGATGGCAAGCTATTATCAGACAACAGGACAAAGCTCTCAAAGAATTACAGGTATGATACAAGACTCAGTGCTGTCATAGCTAAGCTACAGGTTGGGAAAGCCAGATGGCAAGCTATTATCAGACAACAGGACAAAGCTCTCAAAGAATTACAGGTAAGATACAAGACTCAGTGCTGTCATAGCTAAGCTACAGGTTGGGAAAGCCAGACGGCAAGCTATTATCAGACAACAGGACAAAGCTCTCAAAGAATTACAGGTATGATACAAGACTCTGTATACTCAGATCGACATGTGAGTGCTAGAAAGTCGTATATGCAATGGCTGCCCTAAGTTTGTTTTATTTTATACTTTGTCACAAGCTTGTGAAAAATCCTTCAAAAATTCCCTGTCTTATGTCAGTGGTTCTTGAAATGGTTCTTCAGGTGACGGTGTCACCTGAAGAACCATTTCAAGAACCACTGACCCAAGATTGGAGATTAGACAGTGTGCAATCCAAATTTATGACAAATAGCAGCTATTGCAGATACAACTTTACTTCATGACATTCTGAGGAAGCTTATAGTACATGAGTAGGCTACTATCAAGAGAATGGTGACAGGGCTGGGATGTTATCAGCATTTGGTTACAGATTCTAGCATGGATGCATTGTTGTTGATTAACGATGAACAACTCTGTAGTGTGTTTGAATACCTAAATCATAATCATGTTCAAAAGTGTCAACAAAACACATCCACTGGCACTGAAAATTTGTCCATGTGTAGTGATTTTGATGAAGACTTGGAAATGGTCTTTTTCAAGAACATCTTTTTACAGCTTTTGTCAAAATGGTTGAAATTTAATGAAATAATGTGATCAGACTCAAACCAATCAACTCTTTTGAATTTATAAATGCAATATATATATAATTCTTGAAAAAATGTTGATTTCACTTCTCAGGACCAGATGGTAGACACAGTAGCAGACAGCAAAACATTGTCAGAACGAAGGACGGAGAAAATCATGGAGCAGCACTTTGAACAATTGTCTGAGATTAGATCCAAGATTGCTGACGCAAGGGACCAGCAAGCTGAGGTGTTACAACAAAAGCTGGAGAACATGAAGCACAAGAGAAAACAGTGAGTTCATTTGTTGTGTGGGTGTATGGGGTAGGACAAAAGCTGGAGAACATGAAGCACAAGAGAAAACAGTGAGTTCATTTGTGTGTGGGTGTATGGTGTAGGGATGTGGTATAGTATATCGATCCTCAGACCAGCAAGCTGAGGTGTTACAACAAAAGCTGGAGAACATGAAGCACAAAAGGAAACAGTGAGTTCATTTGTGTGTGGGTGTATCAGGCAGAGGGAATATGCAGTCCTCAGACCAGCAAACTAAAGTGTTTCAACAATTAATTAAGATAACCATGTTTGGGTAGATTTAGTGGGTAGCTACCCTATCCACTCGTCCAATTCAACTTTTTTCCGACTGACAAACCCTTTAAATTATCAAATACCCCAACTGTCAGTATTTTTACAGATCATCGTACTCTATGAGGAAGCATTGTAAAGGTATTTTGACATCATTTTTGACACACTGGTATGAAATAAACCATCGCTACAGTGATATACATTCAGAAAATCCATAGTTGAATTGGACAAGTGAATAGGGTAATTAAGCTTAATACACAAATTATGCTTTGATCAATCTATGTCTGTGACTTGTACCAAATGCCCCAGCTGTAAAATACAAAACTGTTTTGAGCTTGTTTTAGAGAGAATGTGACTTTTAACAACTTGAAAGACACTTTTGCAAGATGTCTTCATGCTGTATTTTCATAACTATGGTAATTTAAAATTGAACAGATTTTCTTGTAGGCCTTTAGAATCTACATTGATCTATGCAATTGATCTTGATTTCTTCAACAGGTCTCTCATGGCCACATTGGAAGAGGAGAAGAAAGAGAGGCATTCATCTCAAGCTGGGTCAAAGTAAGTGCACATTGAATTTTAACAAATAAAAAGCACTTTTATTTGTAGCATTTCTGTGAACAAAATCCAAATCGAGTGTATCTGTTCTTGAAATGGAAATTACTAACATGATCGATAACTATTGGTTATCCAAGCCTTATGGTTATATTTTTCATATAGAATATCCAAAACTGAAGGATTGCAGATATTGTGTTTATATATAGTGAAAATTAACTTTAATTTCAACTAAACACCTCACAAAAGATAAGTGGACAGTCAGTCTGATCCCCATGAATCCAAGAATGAGCCCTCAAATTCCATCAATATTTGACATATATGACCAATATACAATCTCAGCTAAATTCTAACTCCAAAATGTGACATAAAAATCATCACCATCATTCTACACCAGCCGTTTGAAAAATCCAGCTCGGTTTTCATTTCTTACATTTTGAGTATACCCACAGTGTTAAAGTGCATCACTACAATGCTTCTAGTGGAATCGATAGATGATCGATGTTTTTCATATCGCGTAGAGTGAGGGCTGTTCTTGTCTAATGCGTGTCAATTTTAACTGTTTTAACAACTTAGACACCTGTTTATTTATCCTTATTGATGAAATTGGTTTGAATTTATTTTCGTTTTGTCAAATTGATATAATTGTAGGCCAAAAAGCCTTATCTTGATTTTCTTAAATTATACACATCAGTTAAAATGACTTTTAAAAATAAAGCATTGATGAAGCAAATACAGAAGTTCATGTAAGATGTATAATATTGACATCCACTTAGAACTTGAATTTTGAAATTGTCAATTTTCGATATATACAAACCCCGTTATTTTCCCTCTTGTAGCAATTGAGAGAACCAAAACGATGTGTATTTAACAACCCTGTTATGTCTGTTCTTCTGACCATCTCAACAAATCAATAAGAAGAAAAGTTTACACTTCGCAGGTTATTGATTTTACTCACATTTCAACTTGACATTTCTTGGTCATGCAGAACGAATAGAAATTGATAGCATTTTATTATTCTGTAAACAACTTTTTCTAGGCAGTGTATTAAGTGTGAGTAGTCTTGAACCATTTATTGTGTATTGTGTGCATTACCCTATGTTAGAAATGAAAACTGAGATCAACATTTCAAACGGTTGGTGCAAAAGAATGGTTACGGTTTTGATGCAAATTTGGAGTCAAAATTTAGCTGAGATTGCAAATTTTTCATATATGTCAATATTAATGGAATTTGAGGGCTCACTCTTGGATTTATGGGGATTAGACTGACTGTCCACTTATCTTTTGTGAGGTGTTTATTTTGGACTGTGAACAGGTTACTCTTCTCATTGATAGCCTTGATCAAGGCGTTCGGCTGTAGTAAAATCTATCACTGAATTAACTTGAGTCTTTATTATGGCTATACTCTTTATCGACTGCGGGTATAATCGAGCGCGAGTTGCGTCGGTTTACAAGGAACACCGGATGAGGTGATTTTTGTACAAAGTGCTTTTCCAGGGCGTAAGGCCCGAATACTTGAGCACCAAAGGTGCGAATCCAATTATTTTGCTATTTCATTTTTAGTTAAAAAAAACACAAGTGCCGTCAGGCATGATAGCAGAGCATCATCATGGTTTAATTTTCAAAATGTCACTCAGGGCCAAATTTATTGACATCTTTAAAGAGGGCCCGATCAAACTTTCATAACTTTTTCAACCTCTTCATGACTCCTTATTAGCAAACGACTTTGTTCCTGAATAACAGTGAAAATTCTAGTTTATTTAAATTTGGCCTAAAAGTTTGAGTATCTATCCCAACAAGTTTATTAAAAACGTTTAACTCTCATAATAATTAAACTAATAAACTAACAACAAAGTGAATATTCAGCATTTGTTGTTGTCAATCCTAATATCACTTAATTTTACCTGTGTGTTTTTTCTCCACCCACCCATGCTGTGGTGCACTAACTTTGAATATCTGCACCCATTACAACCACCTTTGCATTGCTGTATCCTAACAACCTGGTTAACACTATTACAGGAAAGCTAAAAAGTGAGTATTAATGCATCCATTTACGTTTGGTTTCATGTAATGTTAAGAAAAAACTGAATCAAGTTTTGTTAATATACACGTCTTGAAGATAAGAAATCACTTTATGTGGTATCTAAGGTTTAATATCATAGATGGTAACTTAGTGCATAGGGGCATAATAAATGCTGATGCAATGCAATTTGGTATCACCCAGTCATTGGCAAACTTATTTTATTATCAGAATTTATTACCACACCATAACCACACCTCATTGCTTTAAAATAAAAATAAAATTATCTTTGCTTTTGTTTGATATATACAGGGTTTCAGACTATAGGTGGTTTCAGACTAGCTGTCGTTGATGCACACGACGCTGCGGCACATGACAAAACATTTGCAATTTTGAGTTGTCGTACTGTAGCACGGCACATTTGCATATTGCCACAAATGGTCTGTCGCAAGAAATATGTCATTGTGACCATCACGACAGGGTTATCGATATATCGGCTTGTCGTACGGCAAGGAGATGCGACAAGGTCGAGTTTGCGCACTTTAAATTTTTGACGTCACGCTGGTCGTACGACAACACTACAGGCTAGTCTGAAACCAGCTTTACATGTCGTATTTTCATGTGTACTTTGGGCAAATCATATGCATGATTGTTATGATTGGTTGTTGCAAACAAACTAAATTTTTATTTATTACAACCTTACAAAATGTGTGTGGAAATGCTACATTTTGATCATAACCCCATCCTGATTATCTTGTGTTAGAGATTCCACAATTCTTCTCAGAAAGAGAGAAGAAAAACCCTTTAAAATCATATTTTTCTACCTTCAGTTTATTCCTCTTGATCAAGTCACAAATGATGTAATCGCAACTTTGTGACGACCACAAGACTGTTTAAAACCAAGCATAGGAGTAACTGTTTTATTTCATAATTGGCCGAGGATATTGACACGATCATCGTGTGTATAACCACTTAGGTTATGGACACAATGTATAGAGTGTATATAAGAAATCTAAAAAAGGCCTTTGGAAAAGGTACGTATACTTTAGGTCCCATCAAAAACTATACCCTAACACTAACCCTAAACCCTAACCCTAACCCTAAAACTAACCCTAACCCTAATCCTACACCCTAACCCTAAATTAAACCTAACCCTAACACTAACCCTAAACCCTAACCCTAAAATTATGGATGGGACCTAAAGTACACTTGGTCCAGGCCTTTTATAGGCATTTTATAGCCAAATAAAAAGAAAAGTTTGTGTCAAAAAATCACGCCCATTCGTTTTAAATTGGCTTTTCAGCGCATTTTTCTTTTTTCTCACTTTTTCACCTGAAGATTTTTTTAACCATCGCCTCAATGTGCACATTCATTAAAAAACAAACAAACAAACAAAAACAAAGAACCTATTTAAACAGCTTTAAAACCTCGCGCCATAATAAGATTTCAGCGAGTGCCCACCACGTAACCTGCGTCTAGTTTCAATCGCGCTTTTCGCCTATTGGCTCCATAGCCAATCATACCCGATCATCGTGTCTATAGCCATTTTTGACATGATCATCATGTCTATACCCACTTCCTTCATAATTACCCTTTGCCTCTGTAAGTGTTTATATCGCATACTACAACCTGAAGTATTTCATGATATTTCTCCATTTCAGATCTGCTCTTGGTATTCTCAACACAATTTTGGAAGATAATCGTCACAAACAAGAAATGAACAGAATGGAGCAAGAAATGAAACTGGAGTTAGCTAAACAAAAGGAAGAGATGAATGATAGGCTGGAGGAAGCCATGGAAAAAGAGCTGGAGGTATGTATGAATAATATACTTTTGTGAAATATTAGTAACAGTTGGCTTTTACAGACACAGTATGCAAAAATATATATTGGGCTTTAGTGTTTGTACAAATTTGTGTGAACTACTCTAAAATTTCGAAAATTTTGATTGAAATCTGGGTCTTGTGAGTTAAATTAGAAAAAGAACTTGTGAACTGAAAGATTGAACTTGAAAGGGTCTAGGAAACGGCAGGCATGCAATGCATCAAAAGGGTGTCTTGTGGTCTGCATTTCCTCGTACGGTCATACCATATTTCTAGAATAGTGATATTGTACTCAACAATTTGGCATTGACCAATTAAAGGTGCAATTCATGATTTTGATGTGGCCTTTTTTCTAGCTAAATAAAAAGAAGAGTACAACATAAATGTATACTGAAAATTTCACTTGATTCCGACTGTTCGTTTCCAAGTTACAAGCTTTTCAGCATTTTGAAAATCCCCATAGACTACTGTGTTGTATTTATTGTCGGGGCCCCGACAATAATTAGAAAATGACACATTTTCTCACTTTTCTCAAAAATGCAAGTACATATGAAAGAATGGTTTGGGGATCATAGCATATGCCACTTGAGGATTCTTATAAGCTAAAAAACTCAGTTTTGATAGAGGTGACCTTGAGGGTGAAAAGTGGATCATGAATTGCCCCTTTAAGTTTTTAACATATTTGTGTGATGCATTCAAAAAATTCAACTGCTTCACAGTTTTTAACATATTTATAGTATTCATAAAATTTAGCTTTTAATATGACACATTTACAAAAATATCAACTTCACATTGCATTTGTATATTTTTGTAGGACATGTCTAAAGTATTTTAAATTATGTGCATGCTTTTATGTATACTATAATTTATGTATTGATCCAACATGGAATTAAGGGGAGCTTGTGTGGTTTAGTGGAACAGCATAGGCCTTTGAATCAGTAGGTCATTATGTTTAGCCTCGCTATGGCCAACAAGTTATAGTCTTGGGCAAGATATTTAATCCCCATGCATGCTTAGTCGACCTGAGCGTTATTGGTTAGATGTTATGAGAAACATTTCAATCTAAATGCAGATTGGATGTGCGCTTGGCTGGTGATGCCTAAATGAAGCAAAATGATTGTGACGGTTTCCTAATGTCAATGCGTAATAATGGCCACCAGCCCTTTGAACCAGTTAAGAAAAGGCGCTTTATAAATGTGCAAATTATTATTTTTACTTCTATTCAGAGACCTATTTTGTATTTTTGTGTTTTCAGGAGCATGAGAAGAATTTCTTGGGTCAATTGGCAGCCGTTAGTAAACTGAGCAAACAAGAACTCAATGAAATGATACAGAATGCTGTAGAAGGTAAGTTTGATGTATAGTCACATAGTCAAATATTTTGAGAATATAACTTTTCATAATACTTCCCCATCTTTTGGTTCCCTGAATATTTTGGAATTTAACTTAATTTATATGTATCAGCAAAACATTGCCAAGTGAAAAAGACTGGTGGGGCTGAGGCATTAAATCATCATTAACAGTTAAATGTTTGTTAAAGCTAAATAAAAATATATCTTGGTAAAAACTTTCCAATACAAAAATTTGAATAAACAAAGGTATGGATAGAAGTGCTAGAATACGACAAGTATCGTTTTGCTCATTATTTAAAACATTGTTTTTCAGAGGGAGGTGGAGATGAAAGAACAGCCAAAAAGATGAGCAAAGATTTAACAGAACGGATCAAATCTGCCAGAGCGCAACCTGAATTTTATGAGGAGGAGAGCGAAGATACCGAGGAACCCAGTGAAGATGAAGAGCAAACGAAGAAAAAGAAGAGGAAGAACAAGAGAGCAGTAGCAAGTCGAGAATTGTAGTAATAATAGCTACAGATCGATGACTATTTGTGCAATTTATTCAGCCCTTTGTCAGTCAGCATGATGATTTAGAGCTTGGCTGTGTCTTACTTCAAGGCCTTTCTTACTGTATTTCTTTCTAGATAGAGCCTACAAGTGATTAAAGATTGATGCACTGCAGATTTTGAAGTCAAGAATTTTTCACTGAAGATGGTCATTTAGGAAAATTTCTAACTTAAGATGGTCATTTAGGAAGTGTAGGGGTCAGAATTGACTGAAATAGACTGTTTTTTTTTTAAAGATTTGTCAAATGTTAGAGTGGTGGTGACACAGCATCTATTTATACTCTGCAATTTTGAGTAAAATTTTTGGTATTAAAAATTTTAAAATGTTTGAAAAAATGGAAGCAATCGTTCCAATTAAGCTCCTTTGATGCATAATATACAGCTTCCTTTAATATTGGTTAAGCATCCTTTGGTAAAAAAAATTCAAATCGGTTCATGTTATATTTTGAGGAAAATCTTCTTTTAAAAACCGTGGACATAATTTGATTAAAATTTTGTCGTCTTTACATATTGTAAGTAACCTTAACATTATTATGATTGTATCTCAACACCAATATTTGACAGCTGTCACCACAAAAGAGTTTAAAATGTGCAAAAAGCACCAAAGCAGAATTGTATTTGGTATGAAAGTAAATATTGTCAACAAAGACCTCATTCGTATGCCCATGTACATTCACTTTTGTTTGTTAACATGAGAAAAATGGTTATTTCAAACAGGTTTTCTTGATGTGCTGCCAAAAACAGCTTCACCTCCATGTCAAGTGCTAAACATGGAAAACATTTTTATTCATGAATTTCTTTTAAATCTTAT
Organism: Ophiothrix spiculata; assembly: GCA_000969725.1. NCBI lineage: Eukaryota > Metazoa > Echinodermata > Ophiuroidea > Amphilepidida > Ophiotrichidae > Ophiothrix > Ophiothrix spiculata. Next base: position 58,965 of record JXSR01S013654.1, read on the forward strand.
TAACAAGACCATTATCTATGCAGAGTTTAGAGATTTTTTTTCTTTAATAGGATATCTGTAAATCATACCATTTTGACTCGAATTATGCCGATCGGTATATTATCAAAAAAAAATATTGCCCAAAAGTGATCTTGAGAATATACTATTTCAAGAGACCGAAAGTCTAGGGGAATAGTATGATATAGTCTCAAGACCACCGAGGGGTAATTGTTTACAAATATTGACTACTCGATTGGCCTTCCGGCTCTTTTGTTGCCCGTGCAGACACAGCCTTGTGGCTCTCAACCCTCGAAATATTGACTGCTCATGAGGATCAGAGGAAATAGTATGAAATAGTTTTTACTATTGCCAGAATGAAAGAGCAGTCAATATTTGTTTTTATATACAGATTACTGACCTCTGATTGGTTAAAAGTGAGGGCTTGGATTTAACTAGGCCCGGGGCATATTTTTCACTAGGCCCGCTTAGCATATTTTGCCGCACGCCGGTGTAACACGAGCAATATTTAAGCAACTATTGACCATCGGGTGTTTTCAGTGCAAAAATGATTCTTTTAACCAACCAGATGACAAAAATCTATATATTCGGTAAATAAAACGAATATTGACTGCTTTTTCTTCGGGCCCCTTACCCCTCAAAGCAGTAAATATTTGTATATTATGTACAGATTTTGGTTTGCGAGGGCAATAGTTTAATACTATTGACCGGCTTTAATCATGCAAAATGGTATATAATCAAAGCTATTGCCCCGAAGTGATCTTGAGGCTATTTACTACTTTGAAGGTCTCTGGAATTGAGTCTCAAGATTGCAGAGGGGTAATAGTTTTTACTATTGCCAGAATGAAAAAACAGTCAATATTTCTTTTATATACCAATTTTGTTTTGAGAGGGCATTAGTAAACAACTATTGACTGGCTCAAATCAAGCCAATTGGTATATAATTTTTATTATGAACGCTAAGGAAATGGAGACAGGGACTACTGTCATTAGCAATTAAGCTTCAGTTTGGACCAGGGGTGTCGGAACCATGTAGGCCGTGTGGGCTTTGGCCGCACCATTTTCAACCAGAAAGAGAATAAATAAATTTTATTTAATTTGATGTTTAGTAGATATTGTCTTCTGGATCTTAGTTGTTTCTTTTTTGATAACTAACATGCCACAGACAGAACCATTTTTACCAGTGGCCGCACCACTTTTATTTTCCTTCCAAGCGCCCCTTGTTTCGACTTTACCATATAACTTTACAAATTTACCTGCAAATATTTTATTATAATTAGATTCTTATAAGCTATTTGAATTTCAATACAGGTGAAAATGAAATGAGGCTGTGGATCATTAATTGCGTATGAAAGGAGCATGGTCCAGTTGCTGTTTTCAAACTTGTCCTTGCTCATTTTAGTATATCCGATGTATACCAGTTGTATACATTAGATGGGCTACAATGAGCGACATGTACGACCATCCTTTTGCCGCACTGGCCCACATATTGCCGGCTTTTTTTGTCTTACAACTTATTTTCAACTGTGCTGTTCAGAAAATGCGCACAAGTGAAAATTTGTCTATTATGGTGACCACCCATTTAATTTATACAGAAGCAGCTCGCTCAAATGTTTTGCAAAATGCATTTTGTGAGATTATGTAAAATATTTGTTGGGTTAACCCCATAATTTTATTCACTCAGACTAGAGTCAATAAGGGTAGCTAATCCCCACTTAAGAGTTAATAATCCGCAACAATTCTTTTGTGTTTACACCACTAAAAGCAAGCTTTGGCTAATCTGCTTTGCAGATGACAATAGACCATCGCCTACTTAGACAGGCCTTTTTTGAGTAGAAAGATTAATTCAATACTTTTGTCAATTACAGTTTCTGTCACCGTATGTACACTAAAACCTACAAAGCATTGGCACAGACACAGTGAAGTATAGGAACTGTGGAATGCAAAATCATTCATAAAATCAAAAAGTTAGGACTGATTTGATCTAACATTATGTAACTAAAAACTGAACTTAAAAAAACTGAACCAGGTTCTTAAACATATCAAACTTCCATGATGTTATATAGTCTGCTGCCCAACCGTTGTTAAGACTGAAACTAGAACAAATGAAACACATCAACAGTAATTCTTTTTGTCAAAAAATGTTAACCAAAGTCAAACATTTATTCATTTTTTCCACAGGGACAACATACAAGACAAACAGAATAAATCCCCAGATATAAAGATCTCATTCCACCCATGATGTTATAACCAGTAAACCAAACAAAACCAAATTTTCCATCCTCATAATCAGTAACATTTCCGATAAGATATGAGGAAGATATAAAGCATTGAGAATTTCAGGAAATATACAGATTGAAAAAACTAAGAATAACAGAATTTAAATATTACTGGACAAAATTTGTTCAATGACAATTAAACTCTTTGTTGCAAAATAATTTGCAAGAATCAAAGTGGCCATTAAATTAATTTTGCAGTCATCCTTGAAAATCATAAACAACAATACAGTACTCTTGACTGTTTACAAAATTGCACAGGTCTAATCTTGCTTATGTTATGTCCAAAGTTTTGGCATTGATCAGTTGCTTACATTTATTGACAGAACCAACCTTTTTTGCAGTGTTCTGTATGTTTTGGTCCAAGAAATTAGTCATCATTACAAAAGACTCCTTGTTTACAGGGTACCCTTTAAAAACTGCCAAAAATTCAAATTGATTGGACTAACTCTTTAGTCTGGTTGCATCTCAGGTATGCTCCGTAAGGTGCACTTACAAAAACATATGAATCTAAGACTATGGTCACAATAACTCGTACGAACAATTACGAGCAGTGTTTAGTCCATTTAAAAGGACCGCGAGCAGCGAGGGCGTCGCATGGTCCTATTAGATGGACTTAACGCTGTTTGTAACTGTTCGTATAACGTATTGTGACCATAGTCTAATTGGTTAAATTATATATCACCACTATATTTGTCCTTGCAAATTTGAGATCCATTTTGCACATGGAAACACTTAGAATAACTAATTTCCCTAAACACATGACTGTTCTAAGCACTGAAACAAAGAATTTTCTTAAATAGTTTCCAATTAGAAATTCTGACACATTCAATAAAATAATATTCTTCTATTATCTTACACTGTTTTTGGACAAGACATGACAATACAGTATTATTTACATTCAAGTGTTACAAAGGCAGTGTCAAAAGCTTGTTTCAAAACTGCACCATGTACATAATGAACTGCACAAAATCCCACAAAAGGTAATGCAACTGGCAAAACCAATCACATGGCGAAACCATCACCGACTTGTTACCTATTTTTACACATCTCAGTGTCATGAACTGATTGATGATGACTGATGATATGATTTTAAAAAGGGGTTAGGCTTTACCCAGGAATTTAAAAGGGGAATCGGTAGTCACCACCATTTTGATATCACTGCCGTGTAAATCCTATGGGACGGCAGCCATCTTGGATTGTCGCTCATGGAGGGTGAGTTTTTGTACCTACGGCATTTTACGGCTCTGTGAGCCTCACTTTGAGAGTCTCCATAATGGATTAGCAGGTAAATTGGACTACTTTGATCACAGCAAGTCATGAGACAAGCTACTTGAAACGCAGACATGGTTTGCAAGTGAAACAAAAAGCACACGCTGTATATGTGCATCGAGTGAAGATTTACGCAATCTGCCTGGAGGTACAATAACTCTGCTCCACCAGCGACACAAGATAGCAGCGTATCCAGATTCCCATATAAAAATTCCTTGGGCTATACTTGGTTTCCACACAATTTTCTTGCTACCAAACATTTGGTTGTGATGTCAAACTCCAAATAAAATAACATCAGCACAGAGCTAAAAACAGATTAAACTTTGTATGATGCACATGTGTTGAATTGAATCAAAATAAAAAGTCATTGAATCAACTGTTTGTTACCAGTCTATACATTTAATTTGATCACATTTATTTGGTGACGACACAACCAAATGTTTGGTAGCAAAATATTTGTGCGGAGGTTGAGAATAGACCAACCAAAATGTTTCAACTTGTGACAAGATTTCCAAGATCACATAAGTCATGAATGACCCCTCAAAAACTTTAAATATGTACAGAACAAAAAATTTAATTAATGGTAAAAGTTACAATTTGAAGTATGCATAATAAGGGAAACATAATTCGCATATTCATTGCTCAAGACAATTTAATTGATTATGGGTGTTATTACATGTATTTGGCATTAACAAAATTGCTGCTCTATCAGAATGCAA
>JXSR01S013654.1:63296-74082 GCA_000969725.1 Ophiothrix spiculata
GAGGTTGAGAATAGACCAACCAAAATGTTTCAACTTGTGACAAGATTTCCAAGATCACATAAGTCATGAATGACCCCTCAAAAACTGTAAATATGACCAAATTTATTTATTAGAATCAAAGTTAAAACTCTAAGTATAAGGGAAACATAATTCGCATGTTCATTGCTCAAGACAATTTAATTGATTATGGGTGTTATTACATGTATTTGGCATTAACAAAATTGCTGCTCTATCAGAATGCAATATTTCTAATTTGCATAGCAATTTATATGTGTGAAGTTTTGGGATATCTCATCATCTACAGGTCTGAGGCGGCTTAAGAAATTTAAGCACAGAAAATGCAATCAAAAACCAAGTTCCTTACTTTTGAGATCAATGCTAATGATTATATAGTGGGCTTGCCATATTTTACTTTGTACAATATACTGTATTTTGTGAACATAAATTCTATTACACAAATAATACTAAGCAGATTTCTTGCCAAATATCCCTGTAATACAAATTGCATACTTGGTACACTATGTACAGACTGTATAAAATCAACATTTGAAAATCAGAAATATATCTCAAGTTAGGTTTGGTATCGGTAAGCATTTTCATTGTCAACCAGTGTTCCAGCTAAGACCATATGTGACCGTCCACCCCAAAACAGCAGTAAATGCCAGGTCTTGTCATTTTCACTTTTTAAATTATTTGCAAAGACCATGCTTTAAGGATTAAAATGACAACTTAATGAACTTCACACGATTTCCAAAAGTCAAGTTAAGGTCCTTTAAAGGTTGTCAGAGAGTAAAACGTATAACTGAGATAAACGCGTTCAAAGATTAGTAAGCCCTATATTTTCTGTTGATCGTCTTAAGAAAATGCAAATATATTTCATATTTCTTATCATTTTCATGAAATGTAACTTTGCTGGTATTTTGTAGTAAGCACCAGGATTGAGAATCAGTCAAAAAATCAATTTCGGCAAATTACGACCTTGACATGTATTTTCACCTGTGGCGCAAAATGAAGTTTCTGGCATTTACTGCTCATACGGGCTGGACGGTCACGTTATGAAATTTGCAAAGCTCAAGAAAGCTCAAAAGGCAAACTCCCAAAAATCGAGTGATCAACATTGACACTGTCGGCAATGAATTTTTGTCAATACAGCAAACTAGATAAAAAAGCTCGTCGACAAAGAGTAGTAAGTGTAATTGCTTTTGTCGACGACAATCGACAAAAGACTTGTTGATACCAACCTCAACTCAAGTACATTTTGATTTTCCATATACAAAGATATACATTAGTATATGGTTCATCACATAATCATGATAATATCCCATTAGCTCTAAAAAATGATTTCCCATCTTACAGCACACATGCTAAATGTGACACACATTGAGCAATACTGGCATGTTGACTCCCAAGGGGAAAAAGCCTGATGCCAATACAAATCCTGAATTAGGGCAGTCAACTTGCCTCAAGCCTGAAGTCAGTCTCACTCTCAACCACACTTGCTTCAAAACTCAACTGGCGATTGTCTACCGGTTCTGGGGGGGGTGGCAATTGTTTATTCCGGCTGAACAAGTCAGAACAGCCCAGAACCGGCAGGCAACTGTCAGTTGAGTTTTGAAGCAGCCATTAAAATATCCCATATAATCCATGAACTTTCGAAGTGCAAACTGTAGTTACTATTTAAACACACTTTGTTGAACATCAGATATTGCCACTTATAGTCACACAATTGTGAAAGTGTTTGACAGCATCGAGGCACATTGTTCAACATTAATGTGGAGCAATAACTTAATGCATCATTTGGGTTCTTCTTTAAAGTTAAACTATACGTTTGTTGGAGTCTAACAAAATTTGTTGATATTATGACAATCCCTTGGCTCTCAACAAAATTGAAGGAGCCAACACCAAATTAAAATACAAGTTACGGGGGAGGGAGACATTTGAATTCAGCCTCAATCACTCAAGTTTTATTGCCAAAATATGTCAAAATCTGCTACTGAATCACGCAAAAGAAATGTTAAATTGCACTAAAAGGCATGTCAAAACAGTTGGACTATTTGTTTGTTTTGAGTCTGACAAAAGACATGTTAACTTGAGCTACAAGGCATATCAAAACAGCAATGAAAATACCCAAATACCAATACAACATATTGTATGCAAGGGACTTCTTGCATAAATCTATGACACTTGATCAACCATGTTCATCAACAGTTTCTTGACCTCCTTCACTTTTTTCATGATAAATTATATCAAATTAGGATTAAAGCATGCAATCTTCACCTGCAATACACTGACAAAGTCAGGAAAATGATAAATTCTTGGAGATACAGACTAGATAACCCTCACAAGAGAACAGTGATTGAAAGAATATCTCTTATAACTCATATGCAAATCTATATAGTTGAACCTCAAAAAAATATATGATAAAATTCTAGTTGTGTTATCAGAGTTTATAATTATTAACCCTATGACATACTAGCAAATTGTAGCTAGCATTTAGCTGGACGTGCTAAAGTTGAAATTATTGAACTTGCTAGCGTCTACATGTAGTTAGCACCTTTGCAGCATCCAAAACCAAATCACACACAAGCTGTGTCTTGCTAGCATGTCAAGGGCTTAAAACATGAAATTAATCCGTATGGCATGAATCACACATGATCAGATACTGCATTTAATCAAGATTCTGAAAAAAATACTATAATAGAAAAAGTAAAAGGTTTTAACCTTGCGGAAGAATGAATCCCAGACTATCCAAGACCAGAGGAATCTGATTTGACTCTGTGTTTTGGTAGTTTTATTTATTCTTGTTATTTTGGCGCTTTGATCAACTTGAAAAATCGCCCTAAAAGACACTGTATGTATGTATGTATGTATGAAGCAGTGTCAATGAATGTTAACTTTGAAATGTATATTGCTTCTGTTGAGTATTGAGCACCCAAAAGCAACTCTTTGTTTCTCCTTCAGCATGCAAAACAAATTTACTTCTTTAACTCTTGTGAAACATCCTTAAGTCCTGTATGTAGCGTGCAGACATCTGAACTGCACTGCACACAAGGAATTGAAAACAGAATTGGTATTCGACACCCTTCTTGTTGTCGTGCATGGAGCTAAAGTTATCGTAACCTCAAGCTAGGTAGCTTGTGCGAGTCCGTAAATCTTGAATAGACACAGACGAATGTGACCTTTATTTCATGTTGGTTTTTCAGGCCATGTCTTTTGCAACTTACACTGAGCTATATAACCAGATGCCCATTGAAAAGAGTCCAAATGTGTAACAGACACCAGTAAAAAAGCCTGCGGTACAATAACTAGAGCTCAATGAGGAAGAAACAACATGGCAGCCATTGCCACAGCATTTTAGCTATGATTGTTCAAAAGTACCAGTTCCCCTTTTTATAACTTCCTTGAATCAAATACCAGATGAGAACATGCATGCCATTACATGCACAATTCTTTATAAGACATTAAATAGAACAATAGAGAAATAACAGGCATAATTTAACAGTGTGCATGGATCGGAACTCTCTCATAACTTAGCATGATCTATAAAAGTATGACTTTCATAAAAATTTGTTAGTTAGCACACTGTTAAATAATGGCCTAAAGGCAATGAGTTATATCAAACAATATCTGGTACTCAGATCAGTATTATGCACTTTCTGTTTGGTGGATCATTTTAATAATGAATGTCAAGTAACCAGCTATACATAGATGTACAAAACTCAAGTACATCTGTGTATAATTCATCCTTCCTAATGCGATGGTCTATTCAGATGTCTAAATAGACCCTTCACAAACAATCACCATGTGTGTCTGTAAAGATCATGGTGTTAAAAACCAAGGCAAGATGTCTCAGTTCAAAGTTTAGTCTCCTCCAACAGTGTGTATAATACTGATCTGTGCCCTGATCTATGATATCATACAAGTTTCTTTGCTTCAAAGAATCCTTTCAGATGCCTCATCTGCCAGAAACCTGTTACTAGTAGGATGCATGTTTGCCCTATTGACCACCATAATACTCGTTGATTGGTGCTTTCACTTGTCTGTCGAAATCTCTCCTCCCGATACTGTACAAAAATATAAAAGAGAGATACCAATGATTAATAAAATGTATTGCATATTTTCAATGAATCAAGAACAATGCTAAAACATATCTCACTAGTTCTGATTTCATGTCAATTCACCATAACATTGCTGGCTCGATTAAGAAGGTGCTCATTTGCGGAGCAAGTGGTCCTGAGTTTGAACCTTACTCTACCAAAGTTCAGTGTGTTTGTAATTCCCATGGACATGGAGCTAAACCGCTAATTGTCTCGTGGAAACCCGTACTTGCACCACAGTGGTCAGCAAACACTTTATAGTGTGCCTAGGATGCATATTATACTATAGCATACTTGCTGCTATTGGTTTTAACTTCTACGCTATTCAAACACTACCAATTTTACGTGATGACAAAACAGGCATGGTTTTGAAGCCTAAACACCAGCTTTTAGAATTCTGTTGAATGTTTATCATGGTTAATTCATCTGACCATCCATTTGATCTGTTATCCATGCTTGCATTGCAAAAATATTCTTCACATAATTTGCTGAAGATCAATGACTTTTTTAAAATTTGCATCCACTTGTGATTATTAACGATATGTTAGTAATTATTAGTATAACACTCACCCTTTGATAATTTTGTTCTTTTTGAATTTGTTCCACTTGGTCTAATAATTGCCTAACTCTCAGTTGTAATTCTGTTAATTTATCTTTCTCAGCTATTTGACGATAGTCGTTAGCATGTTCACCTACTTCAATGTCGAGATGTATTCTCTATAAAAAAAAAAAAAAAAAAAAGAACATTTAACATTAACATTTAGTGCTTGGTATTACAAAACATTACATTATGAACAATTAGGCATTCAAACACGCTACAGAGTTGTTCATGGCCAATCAACAACGATGCATCCATACGTCCGCGTATTTTTATTACGCAAGGGTGGCTTTAACCACCTGGACGTGATAAAAATACGCCAACGCATCGGATGCAGATTTGTTGATTGGTGATGAACAACTCTGTAGCATGTTTGAATGCCTTTCAACAACAAAAATCTTCCTGAAAACATAAATTAAATTCTAATGTTTTCAATTTAACAGATAATTATCTTCATAAAAATATTTCACAGAATCTGAAGCAAGTGTTTGTGAATGTTTGTTGCTTTGCCGTTTTCGATTCCCAGGAACCAGGCTTTGCATGTATAAGTACAGTGCACGACACGCAATGAACAGTGTGTCGACTTGTGTGTACTGTGTAAATGCACTTCCGTAAACGCTGTGCCGTTCTAATTTGAATATCAACTGTGGATTCATCACAAATCAACAACTGTAGACTAAAGAGATAAGGTGAGTTGTTGAGTTATCAATATTCCCGCAAAGGTTTTTGAGTTTGTTCCAATTCGATCAATTATAACAAAATTAGAGAGGTGCTTGTGCCAAAATTAAAAGCTGAGACTGCCAAATTTTCAAAACAGAGCAAGAAAAGTCAATCTTTTTCACACATTGACAGAAACCTGTTGCGTAAATTTCCAAGGCTCCTGTGCCATTGGTGCGCCGTAAGGCCTTTTTGCAGGAACACTGCAACCCATACGTGTTGATATGCCACTGTGCTAATCATCAAATGCTGCACCATTAACCATTTGTTCTTAATGGTGTTCTTTGTCTGACCCATTGGTCTCTATGAATCGGATGTGGTGTAGATCTTGCCAACTGTGCAGTTTTAAGGTGGTTTCAGAGTATCTGTCGTTGTGGCAGACGACCAAGCTTGTAGTTTTGGCAGACGACCAAGCATTTGCAATTTTGAGTTATAATAATGTAGTACGACACATATGCAAATTGCCACGATAGTCCGTGGCAAGAAAATTTGAATCAATCCCAACTCAGAACGAAGAGTCATTGCGACAATCATGACAGGGTGATTGATATATCGGCTTGTCATGCTTGCCACAAAATTTTCAATGTGCGACAACGTTAAGTTTGCTCACTTGAAATTTTGACGTCACGTTAGTCGTACGACTACCACAACAGACACACTGAAACCAGCTGTAAACCTGCTCTACACCTAGTACTACTGTATAAAGGTGGTTTATTTCGCGCTTCATTAATTTTCGCGCTCAACTCGCCTAGCGGGAAAATAAATGTAGTGCCATAAGTGGTATGTATATACTGTGGCACGTTAAATGACTCACAAGCGATAAAATAAAAGCGCGAGAAATGATTCAAAATAGACTTGCGCGAAAATTACTGAGCGAGAAAATATTGGTGTTTACATTAGTTTACCCTCTATATTGGATCTTGGATCATACCATACCTTTAGAACAGACCTTGCACACAATCTATAATCATGTATGATAGTGTTTCAAGATACATACGCAGGGTTAATCAGGGTGCAGCATATGGTATTACATACCCGGGGAGGGGGCACTCAAGTATAATATTGCATGCATAGCGTGACCACAGTTTTTCAAAACATCCCGTAAAGGGAGGGGGTTCTGTAGCCAAAATATACCCTTTTTCGGCTATTCACACCCAAATTTTGGTACATTTTTTACTAGGGTTTGAAAAAGTACCAAATTTCTTGAAAATTGCCCAAAAATTGCTGTTTTTGATACCCTAAACCGTGTTACCTGATACACCCTTCAGTCATCAAAAACAACCATTATTCACCTTTTCTTGGTCACGCTATGCCTGCAACATTGTGCCTCCCAGGATTACATATGTGATGGTTCATCCCGAAAGGGGGGACTTTGCAGATGATATCAAATTTGATTTTATCATTTCATCTCTTACAGCATTTTCTAAGGTTTAAAATGACACCTTACTTGTTGAAATTGATGACGGCGATCAAATTTTACAACAGAAAATCTGTCGGAAATTCTTATTATTTTCTTTATTTTTTTGCTGCCTATTTTCTCCAGTTTCTTGAAAAGTGTTCTGTCACATAGTCACCCTATTCGGGGTGAGTCATATCATTTTGTTACATACTTACCATTTTAGTAGCTCCAAACATGGACCATTTAGTAGAATTGGAATAGAGACAAATCACATGTTCCCCTGGTGTGTGTGAAGTGAAAGTGAATCTTCCCTCTGAGCTGTACACCTTGGACATAATAAGCTTTCCATCAGGGTCCTTGACTTCTACGTGCATCCCTATCATAGGACTGGACGGCATGAAATCATTGATGTTCTTATCAAAAAGCTGTGTTTTGTAATTCCCTGAGGAAAAGGAGAAAAAGAAATAAAGAAACATTGTAAAATCTGTGGCTGTACACCTTGGACATTATCAGCTTTCCGTCAGGGTCCTTGACTTCTACGTGCATCCCTATCATGGGACTGGACGGCATGAAATCATTGATGTTCTTATCAAAAAGCTGTGTTTTGTAATTCCCTGTGAGGAAAAGGAGAAAAAAAATAAAGAAACATTGTAAAATCTGTGGCTGAAAAACTGCGAGTAGGTATTTTTCTGTTTAAATATTTCATTGTAATGTTCAAATTCCATTAAAAAATATCAAATGTTGACGTGGGGAGGGAGACATTATGGAGTGTAGTGCAATCAACAGCGCTCCACCATATGAAAGTCTGAATTTCAATACGTGAGCAATCTCATGGAAATGTATTTTTTAAAGTAGTGAAAACAAAATAATGATGCAAACAAATTTGTGACTTTCAATGCATTTATTTTTCATTCATCTTTATTCATTCACCATTCATCAGACATTTCAGACTACTTTAGACACCCTGATTTTAAAATCCCGCTAACTGCATGCCTGCAAGAAGTCCATCTGGATGGACAGCCCCTAAGTTATCAAACCTCAACCTCTGCTTAGGCTTTGCTTTCACTTGCGAGGTAAATCTAGAATCGACGAAAATTCAGCTTGGAAATTATAACAAGTCCATACGTAGGAGAAATAATAAATGCATGAAAAATGATGAATTCCATATGAAAAATGTTGGAAGAAATTAAAATGGTGAAGTTAAGACAGCCAATAACTGTAGAAAAATAAAAAACAGTCCTTTTGAATAGTAAGACCACTGCATGCCATAAATTTGTAAGGGCGTAATCTTACAAGCAAGACACTCGTGAAATGAAATGTCGGCACGAGCGTTGAATTAAAGTTTCATAATAAATTTATTATCACAGTAGAACTCAAAGTAAACGATGTGAACATGATGAAGGCAAAATCAGGAGTAAGCTAGACCATGTGCTTTCAACCCAGCCATATCCTCAAATATGCATTGTAATGCAAATTAGAATAGATATTGAATAATTAGCGGAGGCTTGCTGAAAACATGGCACAATATGGTCACTCACAATAAAGTATCAATATGGCCTAATTAACTCATCTGTATGTGTTGGCTGTCAGTGTGTGGGAGGCATAGACTAGATTCAAGACCCTTGGTCAACTTTTATTTGAATTTGCTTCTTACATGGGCCTAAAACTACAAGACGCCATTTATTATTAGACAACATTTTAATCACAGACTAGGTCTGAAGTAAAAATACAAGCATGACGCACCAATGCAATCCAGATTCATTGCTTTAATATTTTAGGAAATGTATTGCTTTAATATTTTAGGATTTATCAATGCCTGTTTTTAATTCTCAAGCTGTCTCAGGCTGTACAATTCAAGAACAGCTGGTGTGACTGGCAGGGGGAAGGGGAGAAAGTTTTATTTGAGTATATACCTAAAACAAGCTGTATCACACGATCTGGTGATACTTATAAATCCGAAATATCTGGCAGTGGTATTTGGTATCACTGCCAGAACTTAGCAAGCTCTGCAATCAAACCTGTCGCATAAGTGCACATACCCAATATCCCAAAAAATGATCATATTCATCGGATATGAACTGCAACACTCCACAAACATGACAAAGGATATTTATAATAAATTTACTTATAATAATCACTTCCCTAAGTTGTTAGTCATACAAAAATGATGTTTGAAGATATGCTTATAAATGTGTTACCATGTAAACCATTGTAAACAAACAAGACATATCGTTTGATTTCTCCGATCAAAACAGTGCGATTTTCATAAATTTCGATTCAAAGAGGTTCCTTTCATGAATATGGAATAAAACATTTCTGTTTGTTCAAGTACCATTTGTATTTTTCAATTTATGCACAAATGGCCTTTATGTGATAGGCTGTACTACACAGTTTGCCTCAAGCCAAAAACAAAGTTTTTGGCTTGTGTTTCTCGAGCGATACCAGCCCTGTTTACAAAATGATGTAAAGAATGCAGAATAGCAAGTTAGGAATGCTCTTACATTGGGAGTTCACGGTTAACAACAAATCTGTGTAAGCGGTTGTGTACACGTGTAACTGTACAAATTAAGCGACCGGAACAAATTCACACAGACTCAACGTTCGAAGTACATGTAAGTGCTTGTCCGGGATAACCAAAAATCAAAATTATCACCGGACAAGTGAAAATGAAGTGAGCACTTGCCCAATGGACAAGTGAAAATCAAACATACTTTAACTGTACAACGGTATTCCATAAGCTTATCAGGACGAAAATACAAAATTCATTGAAATTTATCAAAGTTTTGCGATACCTGTTAAATTCTACTAGCCTGTAAAATAAAGGCAACAATGTGTCAGTGATCGTCACTGATTCGTCAGTGACACGTTTCAGTGCTAGAGTTGTTTTTATTTTGTCATTTCAGGACATTTGAGGGCAAATTTGTACTACAAAATATTCTTTATCTTTAATTTGGAGACTAGATATATGTGGGTTTTTGGTTTAATCTTAATGATATTTCAGTCCAACAATTCACAATTTTTCTGTGAGTAAAAGTTTTAAAAATGTTATTGTTTTTCAAAGGAAATTTCTTTAAATGATGTAAACGATGCATTAAAAATCTCCCGATTTTCAAGTCCAAATGTCTCAATACTCGTTGCAATTAATTTTTTAGTTAGCGGAACTAATGCTCTTGCTCTCGTCAGACATCGCTGTACGCAACTTGAAAGATAAAATAGAAAAATCGGGTTGGCCAATTTCGGGCCATTGCGCCGTTGCAGTGATGGGGCGTTAAACCTAGGTAGATCAAAGTACACATTTTGATTTTTTTCAATCAACAAACACTTAAGTAGATACTCATTAATATTATATTGTTAACAATAATACAGAGTGATCCAACTAAAAAGCTTTAACTTAAGGAATGGCAAATAGCAACAAAGTCGATGACTAATTTTAGCCACTGAGAATACATGCGTTGTATGTTTACCGTTATGGCTGCCGTGGTCGTCTAGATAATAGGTCTTGCATCATTCATGCATGCATGTCAACTTAGACTATGCTTATGGTCACAATAATCTTACGACCAGCTTACAAGCAGTGTTTAGTCCGTTTAAAAGGACCACGAGCAGTGAGTAAAGCGAGCAGCGAGGTCGTCGTGTGGTCCTATTAGATGGACTAAACACTGCTCGTAAGCTGATCGTACGATTATTGTGACCATAGGCATAGCTTTAGTTTACCAAAACAAAAAAATTGATGAGACTGAATACATGAACAGATACAAAGGAACTGGAAATCACCTTCTCGTGAGAAGGTGACGTAGTCGTAGGCACTAACCATTACCCTTGTTAGAATTAGATGCTATGGATGTAGGTCAACATAATCAAAATAATAAGATATGAACAAGATCTACACCCAGTTCTGGGAGGATAATTTTTCTGAATTATCCTCCCAGCTTTCAGCCTTACTTAAAAAGCTGTGTAGTAAACTGGCATTGTTTA
>JXSR01S013657.1:3510-17179 GCA_000969725.1 Ophiothrix spiculata
ATTTAATCGATGCCATATTGTGCTATCTAGCAAAAGGACAGATAGCAGTAGGGTATTTTCTACAAGAAAATTAATAGCAGTCGTCAACTCTATGTGATCTACGTAAATTTAATAATGGGCAATTTAATTATCCCTCTAGCTGAAATAAAGTTAGCATTAGTTAAGAGTCAAGACTGCTTTTGAAAATAGACACGAGAGTGCATAGTTTCCACTCTATGCGGTGTTATTTGTCATTGTCTAAGTGATTTTATTTGTTCTTCCAAAGTAGGTTCCAAATTGCATTATAAAACAAATACTGTTGAGACAATTTGTTAGGGAGAAACTTGTTTTGTTATTCTAAAATTTATACAACGTACTATAATAGACCATTAACTCTTCATTATTTTTTTCATTTAGACTTGCATTCCATGAATTCGTAATAGTAAAAACGGTTTACGAAAATATTAAGTTGCTTCCACTAACGCCAAGTCTAACCCGTCTCTTTACAATTCCGCCCATATGGACAAAATATGTATAGGAGAAAAAAACCAACCACCGCAACATGTAACATGTTGCTGCAAAGACGTAAAGTGAAACTATAACTTGACCACTTTTGAAGCAGCTGTAAAACACGTTATATTAAGTTTGAAATATTACTAAATCTTCATACATGTTAATTTTCTCAGACACTTCAAAGCTCTACATAGAAAACCAATCAAAAGTAGAAAATGTAGCAAATTGTCCCATTTTGTTATATATCGTCTCTCCGATTACATTTAGTCGTATGAGTATTTTTGCCAAACATTTTCAGAATATCGGCATATGATACCGACCTATAATTCTCTATTTAACATACCGGTATTCTGAAATACGTCAGCATGCAGTTAGGTTTAGCATATTATTGACCTAGTACGCCTGTATGTCGCAAATTTTGAAAAATGTTACATGAAAAATTTGAATACGATATGTCAGCTGAGCGACGAATTGTAACACGTATGCAAATACAATACTTTCCTTATATACAGCTTCATAGACGAAGTCTAAAAAAACATAATCAGGCATTCTTTGAACAAAATCTTTTAAAAATGTTAAGAGAATGATTAATCAAGATCTTACAAGCTGTGGGCGTGTGCATACGTAGGTACTCCTATTTCTAGGATGTGTGTTAATGGTTGATTTATAATGTGATTTTTGAGAGGAGTTCTAGGATGTCTAGGAAAATCCTCTGCTGTCTAAATTTAATTGATAATGTTATCAAGCTGTTATTATAAATGAGCTCAATGATTTTACCTGTCACGTAATATGTCAAGATGACATATTATAGAAATCTTAGAAAAACAACAGCTATGATAAAATGTGATAATTAAGACAAACACTGAAAGACAGTCATTTATCAGAGATGATGGATCAAACTATTATTAGTTATACTACCTAGTTACCGATTGTATAGTTAGACTAAGTTAGTAAATCCAAAATTCGTAGTCATTGTGCACTCTGTAAACGTCAAAAACCATTCTTTAGGTTGATAAGATTATTTTTAGTCTTCCATTCTGTCGAGTTTCCTTTATTTGTTTAAGAACGTTCCCTTGTATTATTCACCATTGCTTATCAGCGGCTATTGTTTAAAGTAAATCAAATTGAATTTGAATCCAATATAACGTAGCAGATAAAACACCAAAAATCACTGGTCCGGAAATGTGGGTATATAGGATTTTTTGCAAGAATGTTAAAAAAGGTCCAAAGTTTATGTCTGTGAAGTGTAGGAAAATGTAGGTCAGTATTTTTCAAATTACAGGGAATTTTGTACAAAAATTGAGGTTTTTGGTAAACAAAAATGTGTAATAGTATATATCATTCTGCTTTTATATGTCGTAAAAAACAGACACATATGCATCAACGCTTATAATAATAAAAAAAAAAAAAGAAAAACACAAATATACATCAATGCTTAGATAAAGAAGACTTATTCAATTGAACATTCAGCTTTAGGGTAGCCCTGGAGTGTTTTAATAGCAAATTATGTGGAGCAGATAATAGTATAATAAAATCAAGTTGTTTTACTTCCATCAGAGCAAAGGCTACTTCAGTGGACGTCTATATTTGGGTTTTCTGCAATAGAATGCGCTATGATTTGGAGATTTTTAAACTCATCTTATTTTTATCAAAACAACCTATTAACCCTAACTAATCAGCATCTCATTAAATCCCACTCTAGCAAATCACGAAACGTCAAAATATATCATAGACGTGTGTTATACATAAGAACTAAATCTTTTTTTTTTTTAGGCTAAGAGGAAAAATATTTTAAGTCAGAAAATCGAGGGGGCCTAAAGTTCTGTCTACAACAAGAAACCAAAGAGAGTAAATCACAGTTCGTTGCGCAAAATCTGCAAGATCACCAGTGAGTGAGTGTGAAGACGAGTTGTGGCCCGAAACGCTAAACTCACGAAAAATGTTAGTCAAAAAGTCTTGATTCACTCTCATTAGTCTAATAAATCTGATATCTCATCCCGGATGTAATCTTTTGAGTGTGACAGTTCACGAATTTGACTTTTGTTATTATCCTGTTATGATTATGGAAATGTTATTCCCACCGATATATAAATTTAATTTGTAAAATTCGATGTTTACTTTGCAATGAGACTTTTGGGTTATGTAATCATGCAATACACTTTGCCTGAAGGTGTACAAATCTATAAATTATTTTAGTGGAATTTAGGTCTTGTTTTGTTTTGTTAACTCAATATGTTCGTCATGTGAAATTTGACCTGGAAACGGTTATATTACTCTGCATTTTGTGTATTAATCACAGTTCTAATCAACAATCACCGGTTTTTAAACAGTCGACTAGCGTGTGGATATCATCAAAAATATTGTATGCAAAATAAAAATGTGTGCATGCTTTTCTCAATTACTCGTTATTTCTAACGTCGCTGCTTGTTATGTTTGTGGTAATGCATCCACTAATTGGACTCTATTTATGAATACTTAATTATACTCTGTTGTTGTTTTCAATGTAAAATAATATTATCTACTTTTGGAAGCATACAAAACGCAAATTATATATTATGTTATACAATTTTAGAAGCATGCAAATCGAAAATTATATATTAGGCCTGTGTTATACGATTTTAGAGCATACAAAACGCAAATCAAAAATGTTATTATACAATTTCAGAAGCATACAAAACGCAAGTTATATATGTATTATACAATTTTAGAAGAATAGAAAACGCAAATTATATATTATGTTAATCATAGTTATACAATTTTTATAAGCATACAAAACGCCATTTATATTTTAAACCTAAATTATACACTTTTGGAAGCATACAAAACGCATATTATATATGTGATGGCTCACCCCGAAAAGAGCACTTTACAGATGATATCTTTTTGATTTTATCATTTCATCTGTTTCAGCATTTTCTAATCTTTAAAATGGCACCGTACCGATCAAATTTTAGATCAGATAATTTGATAGAAATTCTTATTAATTTTTGTTGTTGTTTGATGCCTATTTTCACAATTTTCTTGAAAAGTTTTCCGTCGCAAAGTGCCCCTTTTCGGGGTGAGGCATCACATATTATGTTATACAATTTTAGAAGCATACATTAACTTATGTTGTACAATTTTAGATGCATTCAAAACGCAAATTATATATTATGTTATACAATTTTAGAAGCATACAAAATGCGTGTTATATATTATGTTATACAATTTAATTAGAAGCATATAAAACGCTCCACAATGTCATAATTCGTAAATTTAAAGATGATTCATATATCCTTCTGCACTACTAAAATTTAGGAGTACTTTCTGATACCATTATAACCTTTAACGTCGTCTCTAAGAGCAAGTTCACTGTCTACGATCAGCTGACGACAGATGTAGCACATCCGAAAGGTACGTAAATTCCAGTAGTATAAATCATTTTGAATTTATGTTTGATAAGATTACATAACAGTATCTCAAAATCGAAGCATCCCATGTCAAAGTCATTTGCATCAATTATAAAAGCACAGAAATAATATCTCATGGCTACTATAAATTGCTTGCAGTATTTCATAGATTCCTAAATCAAGTTGTTGTGTCAGTAACAATGTATCAATTATAGACAATTATCATCTGTAATTAGCAGATTACTACGTACCATTGTATAAATGATAGATTAGTATCCAATCATGCATATTCAATAAATGTGCGAAAGGAGATATTGTATTTCTGTTTTCTTTGTTAAAATACTGTTCTCTCAAGCAGCATTTTAAACAATAATGAATAATCAGGTTCCTTCAACGGAATAAAATTAAAAGAAATAACATTCGCACTAGTAATCTCAGTATTCAAATCAATTTGCCCATTTTACAGTGCCTATTCAGTAGAAAGCATATTAGTTTTAGTCGATTAAGATACACGCTCAACTTATTTTTTGTTAACTGTATTTAATCTACATTATTTTGTTTCAAATACATTTTGAAGAATTCATTACCGTCACCTAGTTTTTTCGTGTTAAGTTTATTATAAATTTCATTGTGTTTGTTCCTTTTCACCGAAACAAAGTACAATGACATCTCACATATGTTTAACTACCCTTGTGTTATTCAACAATACTTATTAAAGGCTACTGCTTGTTTTTTTTTATGTACATAAACAGAGACTTGGAGTATAGATTAAATGAAAATCAAACAAGATATCTTACTTTAACTAATCTTATTTCGATATTTAAAAGGACATGCAATGTGGTGATGCTATAAAACATAACATAAGTCATAACAGTTGAATGAGAATTTTTGATGGAGTACGTATTTACCTGTAGAAAACTGATGGTTCCTGGTCAAATACGTGAGTCCTCGACCACGTATATCCTTCTTGAAATGATGTCCACGTGCATGATTCAATTATCCTATATGTATGCCAGTAGTTAACACGGTAAGTAGGTTATGGCCCTACTCTTGACATACTAGGTCAGATATAAGCACGATTCTGACATCCTCATTCATCGCGAGTCTACTACCATGATTACCTCCCTAAATAATAGCTTGTAGAATACATTTAGAAAACTAAGCAAAAAGACAAATAAACAAACAAATTATCGGATTCGACTTTTCGTATGTTTTGCTTTTTTGTTTTACCTTAAGACTTTGTACTTGATATGCATCTTCACATTAGTATCCTCAGAAACAAAATTTCAGTAAAAGCTATTTAAAAGATGGCACATTTTTCTCGATCATGCGCAACACGTACATATCTAGCATTGTAATTTAATAGAAAAATAGCAACACAACATGCTTTTCAAGTTCTCTTTAATTTGTTAGCTAAAAATGTCAATAAATGTACATATTTCTATCAACTTGAATTGTCTTTCGTCCTCAGAGGCTCGTCAGTTTGTTCATGTTTGTTTTGTTTTCGTTTTATATTTTAATAACAGCTTACGTCAGGACAGATAACTTGGGAATCACTGATGTAAAAACAATTCTTTCCACTTTTGTTACGCTCTTGGTGTTTAATTTGCAAATTTGGAGTCAGATGAATACAGTAAATAACATGAACGATCAAAAACATGTAAGTAAAAAAGTATTTAATCGATGCCATATTGTGCTATCTAGCAAAAGGACAGATAGCAGTAGGGTATTTTCTACAAGAAAATTAATAGCAGTCGTCAACTCTATGTGATCTACGTAAATTTAATAATGGGCAATTTAATTATCCCTCTAGCTGAAATAAAGTTAGCATTAGTTAAGAGTCAAGACTGCTTTTGAAAATAGACACGAGAGTGCATAGTTTCCACTCTATGCGGTGTTATTTGTCATTGTCTAAGTGATTTTATTTGTTCTTCCAAAGTAGGTTCCAAATTGCATTATAAAACAAATACTGTTGAGACAATTTGTTAGGGAGAAACTTGTTTTGTTATTCTAAAATTTATACAACGTACTATAATAGACCATTAACTCTTCATTATTTTTTTCATTTAGACTTGCATTCCATGAATTCGTAATAGTAAAAACGGTTTACGAAAATATTAAGTTGCTTCCACTAACGCCAAGTCTAACCCGTCTCTTTACAATTCCGCCCATATGGACAAAATATGTATAGGAGAAAAAAACCAACCACCGCAACATGTAACATGTTGCTGCAAAGACGTAAAGTGAAACTATAACTTGACCACTTTTGAAGCAGCTGTAAAACACGTTATATTAAGTTTGAAATATTACTAAATCTTCATACATGTTAATTTTCTCAGACACTTCAAAGCTCTACATAGAAAACCAATCAAAAGTAGAAAATGTAGCAAATTGTCCCATTTTGTTATATATCGTCTCTCCGATTACATTTAGTCGTATGAGTATTTTTGCCAAACATTTTCAGAATATCGGCATATGATACCGACCTATAATTCTCTATTTAACATACCGGTATTCTGAAATACGTCAGCATGCAGTTAGGTTTAGCATATTATTGACCTAGTACGCCTGTATGTCGCAAATTTTGAAAAATGTTACATGAAAAATTTGAATACGATATGTCAGCTGAGCGACGAATTGTAACACGTATGCAAATACAATACTTTCCTTATATACAGCTTCATAGACGAAGTCTAAAAAAACATAATCAGGCATTCTTTGAACAAAATCTTTTAAAAATGTTAAGAGAATGATTAATCAAGATCTTACAAGCTGTGGGCGTGTGCATACGTAGGTACTCCTATTTCTAGGATGTGTGTTAATGGTTGATTTATAATGTGATTTTTGAGAGGAGTTCTAGGATGTCTAGGAAAATCCTCTGCTGTCTAAATTTAATTGATAATGTTATCAAGCTGTTATTATAAATGAGCTCAATGATTTTACCTGTCACGTAATATGTCAAGATGACATATTATAGAAATCTTAGAAAAACAACAGCTATGATAAAATGTGATAATTAAGACAAACACTGAAAGACAGTCATTTATCAGAGATGATGGATCAAACTATTATTAGTTATACTACCTAGTTACCGATTGTATAGTTAGACTAAGTTAGTAAATCCAAAATTCGTAGTCATTGTGCACTCTGTAAACGTCAAAAACCATTCTTTAGGTTGATAAGATTATTTTTAGTCTTCCATTCTGTCGAGTTTCCTTTATTTGTTTAAGAACGTTCCCTTGTATTATTCACCATTGCTTATCAGCGGCTATTGTTTAAAGTAAATCAAATTGAATTTGAATCCAATATAACGTAGCAGATAAAACACCAAAAATCACTGGTCCGGAAATGTGGGTATATAGGATTTTTTGCAAGAATGTTAAAAAAGGTCCAAAGTTTATGTCTGTGAAGTGTAGGAAAATGTAGGTCAGTATTTTTCAAATTACAGGGAATTTTGTACAAAAATTGAGGTTTTTGGTAAACAAAAATGTGTAATAGAATTTTGTCTATTATAAACAGAATACAAAAGTATTCAGAAATGTGAGATTTGCTGAATTTTGATAAAGGTAATCAAGGTTTTCATATTATAATACTTTTTAGACGAAATTGTCTGTGAGGGAAGAGGCAATAAGATGGCAAATATTGGTAGGCATAGCCTACTCATCATAAAAAACGGGTAAAAAGGGTTTGATTTTAACCACTGGCGTCGAGGTTTTTTGGAAAAAGGCGTTGTTTTCAACATAAAATAAGCCATAGTATGGTTGTAAATTCAAACCACTCCCACTGCTAAGGGTCACTTTTCACTTAGAAATGCTCAGCTGAGTATTGTGCTGTACATCGTTCGCATGAAAACGTATAAAAAGTACTAGATTTCAAAAACCTTGGTTCCATTACGAAATTTAGTAGAGTAGGGTTTAAACAAAAAAAAACATAAAAAGATATCATTGCCAATTTCCAATAAAGTCAAGATCTACAACACAGTCCATGTCATTCCTTCTGGCTTCGCGAAATCAAGGCTTTTCGGTATATCATGTTGCACAACCAAAATGAATGATAAGAGAATTCTTAAATGGGGACGTTTCTATATTAATTGCATGTTCCAACCAAAACTACCCTGCTGGTGGAAAAATTATGTCCGATCCCTCAACTCAGATAACAGGGTCATGTGCTTCATAAATTCAGATGAGTTAGTTATGCGACCAGGATTGCCTTTAATGTCCTATCATCAGATTTTTGCATTGGGACATGTGATTAAAATTCCTCACGTCACAAAACTTTATTTACCCACGAAGTATTGGGCCCGCGAACTACTTTTATTTGGCCCTTCGATCGCTTCTGGAATACATAAGTATATATAATAGGAAAATCATTGAAAAAGGTCTTAATTTGGCCCTCCAAGAGGTATTTTTGAACCCGCCAACAAATTTAATTGAGAACCCATGCACTAGATCTTGTAAAGCGACGTCTTTCATACAGCGATGGAAGCATACTGCTCACTGCTGGGCTGTGGCTAGTGTGCATTTTATACAGCAGCACTGTAGTTGCAGCGTATCTGCTTTCCAGCAACCTTGCGCACCGCCTCTAGTCTTTACAGCCTGATCTTTTCGGTCTATAATCAAGATAATGATAAAGTGATAACAAACACACCATCATGACCATTATCGTTGACCTCTCAAGTATTATATTGAACAAGTTGAAGGAAACCAGGAAGGCATTAAGATCTGCGTAATAAGTTTTACCAAAAAATACCATTTTAAAGACGTTTTGTGGCTTTTCAAATTTTGAGAGGTTTGAAGTCCCAACTTCATGGACTTGCTATTGGAAACGGCATCAGAAGGATACTCGGCTATAATACACCCAAGAAAATCAAGACGGTATCCATCAAAAGCTCCAAATGACCGTGATTTTGTGCATGACATTTCCCTGCTCGAAACACCCAACTTCAATCTCAGCTAATCAACACCGACAAAACAACTGCTGATCTGGGTCTTATCATCAGCGTCCAAAGTTTATGGCTATCAACTGTCATCCACCACCCCATGGTATACTATATAACTAGCATAACAAAGTAAAGTGAAGGACTTCGGACTTCAAATTCCTTGCTCCTATGATGGCGCATTAGTGGGGATTTTAAAAGGAAACGCCTTGCTTTGGCAACATTTTGGAAACTGGAGCGTATCTGGAGATGTACAAACATCGACATCTTCACCAAAGTCTTCTTTTCAATTCAACTTGCTTCATTGTCCTTCTTATTGGCTGTGAGGGGCTCTGACCACGGTAAGAAAGCGAGATTAATGCCTATGTTCCCCGTTTTATCATAGAAGTATATTTCACATAAGAAAATAAAGGCAGAGTGAAAAATGCTTCCATATATGATCTGACCCAGGATTCATAAGTGTAAAATAAAATAAAAAATATCCATTTTACAAAATCTTATAAAATTCTAGCTCTATCTTTCAATAAATTTTGATTTGCAAATAGTCCCATGGAAGTTATTAATCAGTTACCCCCCCCCCCAAAATGCCATTAAAATCTCGATTCTTCAATACATTTTGATATGTAAATAGTTCCATCCAAGTCTCCGTGGTACTGCTAATATATACACGGGTAACGATAGGTATCGTTCATATCGATCGCGTAATTTATTGAGTTAATCATTACTGAGTAGCATATGCGCCGTCTAAATGAATTATAAAATAGAGACAGCGTTAAAAATACGATTTTGGTTACTTTACGTTTTTGTGTGTAGCATCAACATTTTATACGTTATTCCTTTCATTTTTGTACCAGATGTATAAAATATATTAAAAAATATGTTTCAGACAAAAATATGTCATTTAACGTGGAAATTGCGATGAAAAATGAAATGAAAGTTGGTCAATTGTCAAAATTCATTAAAAATTTGTATAATTTATGCTAATGTATGCATAAAATCCTTTTCCATAGCAAAAAATTGGTCTTATCGGATACCCTAATATCTCTTCTAAATATTGTAGGTAAAGGAATGCTCAGAAAATAAAAATCAAGTGAGATGTGGTTAAACTAGTGTGAAATGGCAGAGAACCAAATTTTATGCAAATTTAATGTTAATGAGGCTGTATTTTCATTAATATTCAACTACAATTTCCTACACTCTATGGCAGATAACTTCAGATACCAGAGAATTATCATAAAACAAAAAATCCTATATATACCGAAATTTTCACTTTTTCGATTTCCAGAGGGATTTCAGATTTTATCTGCTGGGTTAATATTTAACAGAAGGTTAGTACTCCTAGAGATTACTTTCTAGTAACATGAAAGGTGATGTCCCACCAGATTTGATAGATAACAAGAATTAAGCATAGTGTTGCATTAAACACCTTAAGATTATTAGTTCCCAAGGATTGGGTTCTGAGTACCCTTTTTAGTGTAATTAAAATTAGCAGTTAGGGTTTAACTAGATGTTAACTTAATTTAACATTAGTGGAAATACACCTATGAATACATTAAAGGTTAATACGTCTATAAAATTACCTTCACGCAACATCATAGGATCATATGCCACCATTTCCATTAAATGAAATTATTAATCTTTAAGCATTCCATTGCAAATTTGAGAATTAAATATTGATATTATTGTTAAAGCAATAAATAAGAAGTTAATCAAAGAGAATCAATAGAACTCCAGTACATCCGAATAATAATGCAGTGAATGAAACAGCATTCGATTATGCAGATACAGTATTCAATATTGTTGCAACCGTAAAATCTTATAGTATGAAATTTTAATGTCGTAGTATCATGATTTCATACTGGGAGGGGTCATGTAACATCATCATATTATATTCCATCATTTTGGAAAAAAGAAATCTATCCTCAGGTATTATGTAATAATTTTGAATATGGAATATTGGTACAATTTTCAAAGCAATATAGCTTTACATTTGCGGTATATGTTTTTATTGAAAAGAAAATCAAATAACATAAATAACCTATGTTCTATTATCAAGACTTGCAGAGTCTTTCCACCTATTAACTTCAATTTAAAAAAAAAAGTAGGTTTACAAGTAGGTTTACCTTGTATCACCTGAGTTGTTATGAATATTCAGACACAAAGTGATAAATTCAATAACAATTTCAAAAATTGTATTTTCATCTTACTTCAAATATGGCTTAACTTTGTTTTAAAAATTTCAAATTAAGTTCACTTGATATATTACTTTGAATGAATTACACACGTGTATGATTTAATTAACCTATTTAACTAATATATGCGGCAGTGGTTTATACTACAGTAAATGAGCAATTGCCCTGTTCTTGGCATCCACTTGGCCTAATAACGCACGACTCGGCACGATTCTGACATGTAAAGCAGGACTAATGTAGAGCCATGCACGTAATCTAGTATGGCAGCGAATTCAATTTGCAGTTAAATATGAACTAGTACAAATAGCAAAAATGTGAACTGAATATAAGTGGGAACAACCTGGGCGTAGCTCAAAAAAGATAAAAAGATAAGTCTGCCATAATATGGTATTAGTTGCGTGAAAAGAACTGAGTCGGTTGCGTTGAATGTTATATGATAACAATAATATCAATTAAATGCACTTGTACAAGAATATTCCAACTCCAATAGCTCCGTCCAGCAACTTATCACGACTCATTTTGCGAATATCATATGCTAGTGTTTTATAAGGTTTGCACCCTTACTAAAGTTATGTAACTACTCTGCATCGTTGTGTAAGTAATGAAATCTGAAAATATCATCCTTTTTGTGCGGCAGTTGCACGAATTTAACTTTTGTTATTCTCTTGGTATCATTATTATTATAATGTTTTTCCAGTGATATATAAATCCAATTTCCTAAAATGAATAGCTTTATTTACTTTACAATTAACCTTTTGTAATCATGCAATCTACTTCGGCTTGTGCATTATACTCAAATCATTTAGTTCAACAAGGTCTTGTTTTGTTTTTTGTTTTTCAAAATAGGTCAATCTTTTCATCTTTTGAAATTTGACCTTGAAACTCTTATAGCACTGTTTGTATAAATCATAGTCCTAAGGCATTGAATTGAAATTGATAAAGATTCATATTTTTCCATTTGTAATAATATTTATGTTTTTATTTGCAAGCTTATGAATTGTATTTTTACGAACTTGAAAATCTAAACGGTTATGGAGACTTATGAAAATTTATTTGAATCCAGAACAAGAAAAGACATGAAAAGAATGAAACAAAAATAGTTCCCAAACAGACATATTTTAGACAATACCTTTTAAGGGAATTGTAAAACAATGTTTCTGTACTTTAATAAGTTCCTTAATGCCAAATGGATATTTGGTGATTTAAAAACGATTCTTTATCCGTATTGACTAATAGACAATAAAATTACATATGTTATTTAAACATGTTTCTCAAATACTGCTTGTGCTAATGCATCCGCTGATAAGAATCGATGTATTAGTACTTGAAGACTTGAGCGGAAAAAAACCTACCCAGTCTGTTTCCACAGTTGTGACTTACAGTCCTCTGAAAATATAAAAAAAATATTGCACAAAGATGTGTAATTCAAATTTTCCATGTTTGTAAAAAACATGACTGCAGTTGATATGTTAGGAAAGAAAATGATTTTGGTTATTGATTATAAGAATAATAGATGGATCAACCACTGGCAAAAGAAGACCTGGCGGTCCTCGCACATCATACCTTACAAGATATGTACAATAACTACCGGGAGATAATGAAGGAGCAATGCAGGAATAACAGATTGCCACACTTGATGACGATCGGAGAAACATTGTGGTCGCCTGCTCTGCAATCGATTGATGTTGTTTATGATGATGATGACTTTTCGCGCTCAAATTGGAACAATTTAGGGCTTTTAATATCAAAAATAGTGTCAAATGTTTAAACGGGCTATTTTAAGTTTAATTCTAAGCTTCAAACATAAACACAACTTCCTATATTTTTTGATTCTCCGGGATCTTGAAACCGGTGATTACTCAATATAGCGGAATTTGGACTTAAGTACTTCTTGCACTCAAATTGGGAGTCATGCCAAAAAGAGGCAAAGTATAAAGTTGTTACGATATATCTGTTCGAAAACAAACGTAACTGCAATATTTTATGATCCAAAACAACACAAAATAAGTGATAAATGAAACATTTTGTAAGTGTCATTTCTTTGTTGTTTTTTCATGTGGATTAAATACTTTTTGAGAAATGAGTTTAGAACTTTATTTTTCGAAATATGAATGTAAGTTCTATGTTTTTGACCCCAGAGGACCATAGTACTAGTGATAACTCAATTTGATCAAATCAAATCAAATCAAATCACTTTATTCACAATATCATACATAAATATACTATTAAAAACAATCAAAAAAACATGACAATGATATTGCAGGAATGATCAAAAGGCCAAGAAGGCCCGAAGGGACCATCCCCTGAAAAAAAACAAGGTTTCAAATACACACACAAAAAAAAAATACAAAAAAAAAGGATACACTACATAAACAAAAACCAAACAAAGCACATAAAGGAGAAGGGTGCACCAAAGTCAACAAAAATCATAATTGGCAATCATGTTGGATTTATAAGTTTTTCTGAAGTTTTTAACTGATTTACATTGTTTTAGATTTGTTTCAAGAGTATTCCATAAAATCGGTCCTGTTGTGCGAATTGCACGATCAGAAATGTTTTTCTTTGTTTTATTGATACTATAATCTGAAGCGTTTCTAGTTTGATACTTATGAACTTGGTTATTTGTAATAAAATAGTCTGAAAATATACTTGGGAGGCGC
>JXSR01S013658.1:21766-32297 GCA_000969725.1 Ophiothrix spiculata
TGTATAAAGTCACCTCTAGCGACCAAAGTGAAAGGTACTAGGACAAAACATGGTACACATGTGGCCCATGACTAGAGGTAGTGCCTTTTGGTGCTGTTAGGGCCAGGGGCCAAAGGCCTTGGGCCCCAGGGGCCAAAATGTATATGTATAAAATCACTTCTAGCACCCAAACTACAAAAGGTACAAGGACCAAACTTGGCACACATGTGGCCCGTGACTAGAGGCAGTGCCATTGGGTAGTCTTAGGTCCAGGGGCCCAAGGCCTTGGGCCCCAGGGGCCCAAATGTATATGTATGAAATTACCTCTAGCGACCAAAGTGTAAAAGGTACACGGACAAAACATGGTACACATGTGGCCCATGACTAGAGGTAGTGCCTTTTGGTAGTGTAAGGGCCAGGGGCCCAAAGCGTTGGGCCCCAAGGGCCCAAATGTGTATGTAAATAATCACCTTTATAGCGACCAAACTATAGAAGGTACAATAATCAGACTTGGTACACTTGTGGCCCATGACTAGAGGTAGTCACTTTTGGTAGTCTTACGCCCAGGGGCCCAAGGCCTTGGGGGCCCCAAGGGCCAAAATGTATTTGTATAAAATCGCCTTTTAGCGATCAAGGACAAAGCAAAGACCACTGTTTGTACATTGATGCCTTGTGACTTGAAGAAATATCTTTGAATAGTATTGACCCTATAAAGGCCTATTGTGTCCCTGGGGGCCAGTACATGCATAGATGTTCTGGAGTTGTCTAGTTCTTCTCCTTCTCCTCCTCCATAAGACTTTTTCTTTTGTCACCTGTAACTCTAGAACTACAAAAGGTACACGGACCAAACTTGGCACACATGTGGCCCATGACTAGAGGTAGTGCCATTTGGTAGTCTTGGGCCCAGGGGCCCAATGCCTTGGGCCCCAGGGGCCCAAATGTATTTGTATAAAGTCACCTCTAGCGACCAAAGTATAAAAGGTATTAGGACAAAACATGATACACATGTGGCCCATGACTAGAAGTAGCGCATTTTGGCAGTGTTAGGGTCAGGGGCCCAAAGCCTTGGGGCCCCAGGGGCCCAAATGTGTAAGTAAATAATCACCCTTAGCGACCAAAGTATGGTACAAGAATCAAACTTGGTACACTTGTGGCCTTTTACTAGAGGTAGTGCCTTTTAGTAGTCTTAGGCCCAGGGGCCCAAGGCCTTGGGGGCCCCAAGGGCCCAAATGTATTTGTATAAAATCGCCTCTAGCGATCAAACTATAGAAGGTACAAGGACCAAACTTGGTACACTTGTGGCCCATGACTAGAGGTAATGCCTTTTGGTATTCTTAGGCACAGGGGCTCAGGGCTTTGGCCCCCAAATGTGTATGTATAGAATCACCTCTAGCAACTAAACTATAAAAGGTACAAGTACCAAACTTGGTGCACTTGTGGCCCACGGTTTGTACATTGATGCCTTGTGACTTGAAGAAATATCTTGGAATAGTATTGACCCTATAAAGGCCTATTGTGTCCCTAGGGGCCAGCACATGCATAGATGTTCTGGAGTTGTCTAGTTATATTCCTTCTTACTGCGCCTTGGATTAGAATTTGTTTCCAGATAAATGGCGCAATATAAATGCTTAATTATTATATTATTATTACACTGTTAGAGCGTTGGGCAAATAATTTACCCAACGTTGGTTCAACTATGATCAACCCAACTTCTTGGTAAATAATTACCAACGTTGCGTACAATGTTGGCTAATTACCTAACTGTTGGGTAAAATGTTTAGCTAATTACCCAAATATTGGGTAAAATTTCACCAACAGTTGGTTAATATTATTTACCCAACAATTGGGTTGTTCATAGTTTAACCAACGCTAAAAAATTGCCCAACAGTATAACAGTGTATGAAATGAAACAAACGGTATCTTGAAGTTCAATTCATGGACTATAAAATTTATTCTTTACATACTTTCTGACTAACCGTTAAATCTAAGAAAACTGCACGCAAAAATTGTAAGATTTTTTTCTGGGATACCCCGTATATTTGAAACTTATTGATTACATTTTTTAAATTTATATTATCTCGTTTTCTCTTTATTGTCTTGTATGGGCTTGTGAACTCAATATTTTGGTAGTTTGCTTCAGAGAAGTTGTTTCAACCACTTCGACGAGTATCACTGAAACGGTTCAGCAATATTGCTGTCTGGTTAGCTCAGTCGGTGTGTACTGCGCTCATAGTGTCTCCGGTTCGAAACCTGGATGGTCAATGATTGGGGTTTTTTTCGCTGACTGATAATACAATTATTAAACAATGTTTCCACGTATTGAATGTATTGAATTAATAACAGGAATTTTCCGTCGTGCGTGTTTTTTTTATTTCGTACTTTTTGTTTTGTTTTCTGTTCGTACGTGCTAAGTGCGTCGTCCGCAGAGCAAGTGGCTGTTGGAAATTATGTAAATACGCAAGGAATCCGCACGGTGCGCGTACGTTGTGCGCACGTTGTCAGTACCGAGCACGTGCGGACTGTACTGATAGTTGTAGCCCGAACATAACCAGCAGTTATGCGTGCACTTAAACTTCTACGTCGTTTCTGCTCCAAAATTCTAATCGTTATCTATATACAACGTACACCCTAGTAAAAATCGAGTATAAAAATAATAGGACAACGTTCCTAAGATGCACTTTTGGAACATCATTTAAGTACAATTTGAGTACATTTATAGTACACAAATTTGTACTATATTTGTACTAAAACTGTACTATAATTGTGTTCCAAATGTGCATCTCAGAAATGTTGTGCTAGAATTGTACTCGATTTTTTTCCAGGGCGGGTAGCACGATCTTACCTATACGTTTTTGTAACCAGACAAAACTTAAGTGCACGTAAATGGGTTGACTCGTGACCACCGCATAAATTTAACGGCAATGAAATTAAGATCTGTAAAACAAAGTAAGTTGACAGTCTCTGTTTTTTAAATTAATTACATGAAAGGGAAAAGCCCTTCATTCTCAACCAGGTTTCCCTTAAAATGCTGAGGACAATTAATTTGCCATGAACTGCAAAAAAGTGTAATGTACAATTGACCTTGTTAATTACAATATATACATGTGTATCACCAGATTAATGTTAGACCCGAAATCGCAGCAGAGAACATAGTTTCATTTTCTAAAACAAAAATATCTATTTAGAAAAACAGTATAACATTATTCAAAATGCTGGGGTTAGTATTAATATTCATGGCATTTGGTGGAGTGCATATTGAGGCGTTCCTTACCGATCGTTTATCTTACCCGGACATTCCTCCATCTGACTATACACTCAGCGATTTGACTGAGAAAACTCTTGCTCGAGTCGTGGCGAAATATTTTGAAGAAACGAACCCGGAACGGTACAATCCAGGACAATTATCGCAGAATGAAAATTTGACTACAGGTTTGCTTTTTGAGGAGCACTTTGGAGGTAAGGAATATCCAATGATAATATCGTCTTTATTTTGGAATGCATTTGAAATAATGCTTTATAATCATGATAATTCTCTAATCATCAATTTGTATGGTATAGAAATAGTGAATGCTTGAGGAAGCACTAGTACACTATATACATATTTCAAATTATTGATTTTAATATTTGATTATCGATTATATCGCTTGGTTTGTGGAGATTTTGGCTGAAATTGGTATTATTGAAACGTTCTTGATGTAAAATGCTTTATTTGCATATCTTATTCCGTTAGTACATACCAGCATACCCTTCTACATCTTTAAACAATTTTTATGAATAGCGCCATCTATTTTGACACTAAGAAATAAATGTACCTATTTCTATTGAGTTCAAACAACAGTGTATGAAGGGAATACTAGACTTGGAAACATTAACTACGCTGTAATTAATGGAAAACATAACTATCTATTAGTTTTATTTGATATCAATGAAGTAAAATGACCAACTATATTCCTTGTTTGTTCAAGTTACGGAAATCAAGAAAATTTTCATTCTGTTGCTTTTATACGGGTGATTCCAAAGTAACGTTTGTGACCGAAAAAATGTCACAAGACCCTAACATAAACATTATATCCACGAGTTTGTTATTGATAATAGTGCCCACTGGTTGGATCAAGACATATAGCTGTTAAAGAATAACTTAATTGCCAAAACATTGAATGAATTTCATGTAACATTCAGTAACGTTTGTGACATCGCACGGAAATGTTATCTTGCTCCAAATGACTTCAGAGTTATTCAAATACTTTTCATGTACCAAGTAACAAACGTATGACTGAAAAACTTACTTATGTGGTCGAATAAAAAAGCTGAATATTTGCTTGAAGTCAAAAAAGTTTCATTTTCACTGGAATGAGCCATATACGAAATTAATAATTTGTATAAAGTGAAAAGGCTTCCTATAATTTCCTGTGTATTTTGTTGTTTTTTAAAGCATTTGTTATCTAAAAATCCAAAAATCCAAAAAGTAATTTATAAGAGTTTGATCGCTTTCTTTTTTACTTATTTGTGTAAATATAAAGGTTTTTTAACATTATGTGTTGTCTTTAAACACAGTATGCTCCCTATGTGCTGAAAATATGAAGGAATTATTGTAGTTGAAAAAATGAAGCAGATATGATAGACAGACACGCTTGTTGGTAATTCATTTTTAAATCAGGTTATTAAAGAAACTACTAGGCCTTGTATTCCTTTCGAAGCTGAGTAAGTACATCGACAAACTGGGCATTCAGGAAGTTGTTGAATAAAGTACTTTAAACATTTTACATGTTAACATGTCAAACTTATCAACCCTTATGTTGGTGCGTTGCTCATCATACACTGTATAGTTCATATATTTTGAATTCTTAGCACTAGAGAAGAAAGGAAAATAAGAATATGAAAAAGTAAAAAAGATAATTTTTCTGTCTTCCCTTGACCCAACAGGATTTGAGATTTTACAGTTTACATACATTCGAAATAGTCAAATCTTTAAAAATTGAACATTTCAACATCATTTTTGGAAATGATCTGTTATAAAAACTTCCATTGACATTTTAAAAGGTAAATGATTACATGTTAATGGGTTTGAATCTCACTCTACTCGTAAAAACTCTGTCAGACATCACCGTAAAGAGCAAAACGTATGAATAACGTACTTATTCCCACTAATGTTTGGTTGCTTTCATTGTTGTTCGTCATATGTTCGTTACAAATACGTTATCAATACGGTTTGTCCGTTATGGATACGTCCACTTCGTTATCCACACGTTGGTTGTCCGTTTGGCACATGGTCAGTATGTGAAATGCTTTTACGTAACTCGTACATTTTGGTTTTATACGGCGATGTGTGACAAGAGCCTTTAGGCTTAATCTCACATCAAAGTATGACGTACGCATACCGTACAAAAGTGCCAATCGGACATCACCGTATGTGGAAAGCGATTTCAACGTTTACTTAACGGAACGGACAAAACCGCATACATAACGAATTAAATGTACTTCTAGCGACCACATGACGAACGACAATGCATAAAACAAAAACAATATGGGGATAATGTACGTTACGGTGCATACGGTGATGTGTGGCGGTGAGTCTAAAGGCTCTGTTAGACATCTAGACATCATTGTATAGAACAAAACATACGAATAACGTATGAACGTGTACTAAACGGACCACCACTGTATAAATAAGGAATTAAACGTATACATAACGTACAGATCATATGGAAAACGTATTGAATGTACTTGTAACGAACACATGACGAACAACAATGCATAAAACAGAACAATAGTGGGATAAAATACGTTAGGCGTACGTCCTGATTAATAATGTGATGTGACAGAGCAAATATTCGCAATTGGCCAATCATTTTATTAAAGCTCGAAAAGCATTAAAAGAAAACATAGTTTTGCTGGTTGATTTTCGTTTTGAATACATTATATTAGAATATCATCAAAATTGTGTTATCTTGACTTTTCAAAAATAAACTAAATATCGATACAATTATAGTCAAAAAAGATCATTTACAAATGTAGAACGTACATTTTGGATCATACCTGTTTGTTCAATCGATAAACTGATATAGATAACCACGATAATCTGTCGGTTCTGTCCAAAATTGATTACATTTGAATAACATCTGACATACTAGTATTTATACTGCGGTCATTAGTCCAGTAAAATTAACTGAAATTGTTTGAAAGGTCAAAATGATTAGAACAGAAATGAAACTTCTACTATACATTTTCTGAAGGTGTCAGAAATACTATATATGGATTATAATTTTGACCTTGAATTATGCCATTTACTAACTCTAAATTCAAAATGGAACCCATTAAAGGTCCTAAATGGCCATTGAAATACAATGGTATAGCTCAAAATGGATAAAAATGCCATTAAAATAATCGATGTAAGATGGGTATGAGGGAAGGAAACACCCATTCCTCCCCATTTTTTATTTCAAACATGTTTCAGAATTCAAACGACATTCGTAATAAATTCCAAAATTGCTACCTAAAATCATTCTGTCGCTCAAGTATGGCTGGAGGGGCATTTGAACAGCATTGAAAACCTCCTTCTTTATTTAGATATCGATAGAAATGATAAAAAGCACATCATAAAATAAAGTCCAAAATTGCCATCAAAAATCAATTTTGTCACTCAATAGAGATAGAAGAATTCATTAAAACAGCATTAAAACTGTTTAACTTTTTAATAAATAATCAACTGTACCAAATGTTGATTCTCTTTTCTATATGGCTGAAGGAGTGGCGACCTCACACCCATTATAACCAACGACAAGATATCATGACAGCACAACTTACTAGCACCAGGGTTAAAGCCCCTGCCTGTTTCAGATCCTCCAAGTCTTCTATGGATGTTTCCATAAAGCATGACGGTTAGTCTCAAAGCCAAATGGAAGGATTAACCTCGATACTGACAAGGATGATCTGGAGAATTTTATCCGGTGAAAGACACCATTCAGCATTATAACATTTAATGTTAGAACTATAAGCTCCCAAGCCAGAAAAGAAGAACTTGTTCACCATGCTCAACATCTCAATATTGACATCGTCTGCTTACAAGAACACAGAATACACCACCCTGAAGTGTTACTCCAAGAGAAGATCGATACCAATACGCTAATTACAGCCTCGGCTGAGAAGAACAGCATCAATGCCACCATCAGGGGAGTTGGTCTTCTTCTATCCCAAAGAGCACTAAAAGCTTGCCACTGCATTGTCAAGATCAGTGAGCGCATCATAGTCATAACACTAATTGGCAATCCCGCAACCACTATCATCAGTTGCTATAGTCCCACAAATGTAGAGATGAATGACCCTGATGTAGTTAGCTTCTACTCGGACCTATCTGCAACTGTCTCTGGCGTACCAGCACATAACCTGCTCTTCATTGGAGGAGACTTCAATGCCCAACTTGGTCAAGGCAAGGCAACCTTCTCATTCCATAAAGAAAGTAACAAAAATGGTAAACATCTTGTGGACTTTCTGGAACAACATAGTCTACTTGCAGCCAACATCAAATTTCAACATCGTCCAGGTAGGCTGTGGACACACGTGTACCCCTAGCTTGACTATGTTTTAGTAAGAAGGAAATGGCAGAACAGCATAAAGAACTACAGAGCTTATTCATCATTTGGAAGTGTTGGATCTGACCACCGAATTGTGACATGCAAATGCCAGATCAGCTACAGGCAAAGCAAAGTTCCAAGGAAAGATCCCATGAAACAGGTTGACTGGAGAAAGGTTGTAGCAGACTCCAAGCTATGTGAGCAATACACACTCTCTGTTCACAATAAGTTTTCCTCATTGATTGATGAGATGGAGGACCCAAACAATATTAGTGCTAAAAACGATCTCTTAGCAACTGCGACCAGAGAAATAGCACTCGAATGTCTGCCAAGAAAGAAGCTGAAGTCACATCTCATCTCGCACAGTGCGGCAGTGTCGAACGCAAGGGACCATTTGAAGAAAGCCTCTGATGCACACAACCTTTGCCCTACCAGAGGGTCTAAAGCCAGGATTGAAGAAGCCAAAGTAGCTCTTGATGACACCTTTGCGAAAGAGCTTGAAGATCACATAAAGACCAAAAAAAGTTATCTTGAACAAGCACACATATCCAGACGTCACAATGAAGCATGGCAAATCCTGAGAGAACTTACCAGTAAAAAGTCATCACCTATTATCAAGATCAAGGGTACAGCTCCAGGAGAGCGTCTTGGGGCCTGGTGCGGTCACTTCGGGGGTCTTCTTGGAGACACTGACCCGCAGCCTGTGGGCCTGTCTTCTTCTTTCTACAACCTGGGAGTTTCCGGTCGGCTGCCGGTGGCTGCCAGCCCATTTGCTCACGGGGGGCTTCAGGGGGTTGTCGGGGAGCTCGGTGGTTCGGGGGCATCGGGATCTGGCGGCGTTCCAGCTTTCTTGTTGAAGCGTGGGCTTTTCCGGGAGCGGCTTCTGGGGTTTTGTAGTGAGGCTCTTTTGGGTGGCAGGCCGGGGGCGTTTTCCGCCTCATGCATCGTGCCGCTTCCGGGGGATCTGCGGGGGCGTCTGTCTGTATGCGGTTGCGGGGGGTCTGCGGTTCGCTCCTTCTCGGTCGTGTGGCACCACGCGTCGATCCCGTTCTTCGAGGGAGCCGGGGTGGATTTCGTGGGAACGGGTCTGCCCTGCCGCGGGTTCTTGCTCTGGGAGGAGTCGTCGAGGGATTGGGGGTCTCGGGGAGGGGGGCGTCCATGGTCTTTGTGGACTTCTCGGGGGCCTTTGGTGGTGTGGACCGGGGGGCGGTGATGCATGTTTTGCTCGGCTGTGGTGTCCCTGGGGGGATTGTGGGTGCCGTTGGGGTGATGTGTAACGGCCCGGCAGGTTTTGTGCAGAGCGTGGGTGGTCCGGCCGGGGGATTTGTTACAACAGCGGGAGTTCTTCGGGGGGACGCTCTCGCTCCCTTCCTTTTTGTTGTTGTGGTCGGCTGTGTGTTGCGCCAGTCGGCTGTCGCCGTGGGTGACGGGGGCCTCACGGTTGGTGGGGGGTCTGGACGTCAGGGTCGGGGTGTTTGACGGGCCTGGACTGTGCGGACGGTGTCGCCCTGGCCGCGGGGCTTGTGTCATCTGCTCGGGATCTGCTGGTTGCATTCGAGGAGTCGGCGGCTGGGGTCGGACTGGTGCTCGGTGCAGGGAGGACCGGGTGCTTGGTCCTCGGTGAGGCGTCTGGTCATCCTCCTGTCCGCTCGGTGGGTGGAGCTGCCGTCGGGGAGGTGGGCGACTTTGGGTGCCTCGGGTCGTGTGTGCTTGATTAGAAAGGGGACTTATTGACGGGAGGGGGACGGGCATGGGTTGCCTGTGGCAGGCTTGATGTCGTGTGGAGGTCTGGTGTTGCCAGGGCAGCCGGGATCGAATTCTTCGTGGCCTGTGTTGAGGGCATCTTGTTGTATGGCGCGGAAGCATGGACTATGAGGAGGGGTTTCGGGACCGCTTGGATGGCACCTGCACCGGGCTGCTGATGCGCGTCCGGGATGTGTCCTGGAGGCGGCGTCCAACTAGGCATCAGATCTGTGGTGATGTGCCCCCCGTGTCTGCGGCCGTGGCACGGGGGGGGGGAGCCCGGTTTACTGGTCACTGCTTTCGAGTCAGGGCACGGGTCATGTCGGGCCTTCTTCTTTGGAGACTGCCGTGTGGACCATTGGCGTACCCTGATACCATATGTAGAGATGCTGGCTTGAACTTTAATGAGCTTGGAAGTGCAATGTGTGATAAAGATAGTTGGAAAAGATGTGTGTCATGGAACTCGACGGAAGTCGAACGGATGATGATGATTGTTTCAAAAGAATTAATGGAAAGTGGTTTTGAAAGTTCCGGCAGATAAACCCCTCCAAAAATTCTGCTGCTGACATGTTTCAAATCCAAAGTAACGCCCATAACAAGGTCCACAATGACCGACGAAGTAAATTTTGCCGTTGAAAATTGATTTAGAGAGACATTAAAACAGCATTGAAACTTTTTTTTTTTCAAAATGATCGATTAGAGACAGCTTTACCGGGTACCAGGTTACTAACAGACCAACCCCTCCTTAGATTATGTTGCCATTTATTCCAAATTCAAAATGGCGTCCTTAGAAATTCAAAATGACCGTCAAAATTGATATAAGCCATAAATGCAGCAATGAAAAACTTGATTTTACTTCAAAATATCGATGAAAGATGGCTTTGAAAGAACAAACAGACCAGCTCTACTTAAACTCAATTAATAACATGTCTTAAAATCAGGATGGGGCCTATGATACATGATAAGTTCATATAGTTTATCTGTTAATAAATACAATTAAAGACAGGATGATTGGCAGCCATTTTGAATCATGATACAGTAAGATTCAAAACGGTAAAATACAGTGAGGGTCTATTTAAGATGCATCAAGAAGACACGCTGTATATTTTGCTGTAGATGATATTGACAAATTACATACTGTAACAATAGTTGCTTTTTACATCCATTTTGGCGGCCATTTTGTAAAATATACCAGAAATGTAGAATATAAGCAAAATTATATAATCACAATTATAATT
>JXSR01S013658.1:38501-55957 GCA_000969725.1 Ophiothrix spiculata
AAAAGCCCTATAAAATCGAAAATATCGATCTAGAAAACAAAACATGTTGCATATTTATGTATAAATACATGTATTGTGTAAATATAATGCAACTACATTTTTCGAAA
This sequence comes from Ophiothrix spiculata, assembly GCA_000969725.1. Classification (NCBI taxonomy): domain Eukaryota; kingdom Metazoa; phylum Echinodermata; class Ophiuroidea; order Amphilepidida; family Ophiotrichidae; genus Ophiothrix; species Ophiothrix spiculata. Next base: position 38,609 of record JXSR01S013658.1, read on the forward strand.
CATGTGTGATATTTCATGCAATTTTACTGGCAAGTTATTTCACGCGATGAACCTTCAAACTAGGCCGGTGATTTTCTCTAAAAAATTAATTCAGTGTAAAATATATATTTATGCCGATACGTTTATAGCAAAATTTGGCAAAATCTTGCTTTAAAATGTGATAAAACAAAATTGGTGTAAGGGTTCCTTTGTTTACCTCCTGACACTGAAAATCCCACGTTGCATAACTGAATTCCCTGGAATTTTCCATACTATTGCGCATGCGTAACCAAATAGTTTAAACATAATAGATATAATCTTGAATTCCCTTCGTAGACATTGTCAGCTCTCAGGTCTAGCGGTTATATAACTGGATTCCAATTCTGAAGATTGTGGGTTCGAGTCCCGTCATGGTCGTTTTAATAAATTTCTCCCTTTTTTTTCGAAGCGTGTTGGTTTTTCTTCAATTTGTAACTGTCACGAATGAAATTTTTGACACAATTTATATTGAAAAACCAAACATGTTACCTTTGATCCAGAAAAACGTATGTCTTATTCATTACATTTCACATGAAATGCAATTTATTTCAACGAAGCGAGCGGGGCAGCGGTGCCGTTCAAAATATTAGCTATGAGTCCTGCTATGAACTCCATGCACATTGCTAACGTCAGAGGATGACTTGTCGGGACAAAAGGTAGTTGTTATCGAAATTTTGATGCCTAGTTATCGCAATACAAATCGCAGGCAAGTATGAAGAGCCGATATTAGGTACCTTTCGTACATCACATCAACGTATTTGTTTCCTCTTGTTATTTCTTCAATTTATAACCCTTACAGACAAAATATATGTTTCAAATTTCATCAATCTGAGTTTTCATATTTTTACTAGCAGAATCGATCCAACTGACGACGTTTTATCTTCTAAAACAAAATTGATGTAAGGGTTGGAATTGGTTTGCTTAAAAAGTCTCAAAATCGTTGATTTTCATAGAAAATGTCATATAATGTTTTTTTATCAACAGCAAAAAATTCACATGCATTGTATTGGAAAAACTCCAAATATTTATACCCCTGTTCCCAACTTGCATTTGCTTTCACCGTTTTCAGATAATAAGGGTTCAAAGTTAGCATTATCAGCAGGTCGGGTTTAAAAAAACAAAATCTTGAGACCATTTTGTTCTCGTTTTTGGCGAGACTTTGAAGTTAGAATTCGCACAATGAGGTCATTAACAGGGTCGCTACGGCTAGACTGATAGGTAACGGTTTTCGCAGACCCTTAAATGATGCTTCGTATGGAATGGAGTTTACTTGGGCCACAGTGGTTCGTAGGCTCCGTGGAATTACGAATCAAGGAGGCATAGCGCACTATAAATCCCCTGTATTTATTGATATGAAATTAAAAAACATGAACATGATGTTCTGTTGTGTCAAGACATTTGACGTGGAATGGAATGGTTTACCGCCTCTTTAGAAATTCTATTTAATATAATGCGAGTTAATCCCCCGCATGGCACAGCCATCTCTTTTCCAACTTTGAAGGAGGAGGAGCGGAAACTGATATTTTTATTTGTAATTCTTTCTGCAGACTGTGTTTCACCTGCTGGCTTCCAAGAAGCTGTAAATGAGATCAAAGAAGGGAACCTAAATGTAGACAGGAACTTCAACGCAATTAGTGAATGGCACTTCAACGCAGAACAAATACATGAAGGTAAAATAATCTTAAATAAAACCTAAATAAAAATCGTACGTGACTTTGGTTTGTCGATTTCATATGGATAGTGGTACCAGCACAAATATCAAGGTGTTAGACCATTGCTGACAAATTCTTCTAGGTGTGCTCTTTAAATAGGTCTAGACAAACATACACGTACATTGACAGGGTCACTTTATAGTAAGTGTAACAGTTCATCAGTCATGAATAGGTCATGACAATATGGGGAGAGTAGCATGTTGGTGTGGTTTTGAACAGGATTTGACCAATTTTGAAATTTCACCCCTTGTTGTGGTACCCATTTTGTTTTATGCAAATTAACCAACAACTTTGATAAGCTTACTCTTTCCTACATTTTGAATATGTTGATTGGTACATTTTTGTACACGTACTCCATGAATTTTCATAGATTGATTAGCCTTGTGGATCTTTTTCCGTTCTCAGAGATTAACCGTGACTTATTTAGTTATTTAATCAATCAATACACTCTAAATGCGAAAGAGTGAAAAATCACTCGAAATTTTTAGTGAATTAGTTTTAACTCTAATCGAGTGCGTTTTAGCTCTTTAAGTGTGAAAATACTTTGCGGTAATTCACTCTTGTACCAGAGTGACGTTCACTCGCAGGAGAGTGGCTCGAAAAACCCGCTCTTTTACGAAGTGGAGTTCTGGCCAAGCAGGAACGCGGATACTCGCGCTGTCGTAACTACGAAAAATCGTCAGCGCTCACTGTTCAACATGGCGGTGGTTGAGTTGGAGACTGTGGCGGAGTGACAGACAAAGGAATTTCAGAGGAAATTGTGCAACTATTTATCGGTGAGTAGATGCCGGACAATAAATACCCAACACTGACGCTAATCATACAAAAACTGGATCGATGGAACTTGTCGGTGTAAGCTTACTTCGTACATTGGCAAATGTATTAAGGTTGGAGTAGACCTTCAACTAGCATGAACTGTTTTTGTACTCTAACTCTCAAACTAATTACATAAACCATATAAAAGTATACATTTTTAGAAGCGGATTTTTACCCTGAACATGATGATGATATCATTTTTGCCCAAAAAAATGTCAATTTTGGCAAAAAATGCTAAAAAACGTATTTTTTGCCCCAAAATTTCTGGAAAGCCTAACTAAAATTTGCCTTCATGAAATTTTGAATTGTTTTGCTTTTTGCAATTTAGAAACAAATGTCTAGGAACGGTTTTCTCAAATTTTTGATTTTTATCTTATTTTTTGAAAAAATTGCAAAAATAGGCCAAAAATTGTCATTTTGGTGGCAGCGGTGGGATTTTTTTGCATTTTTTGACCTATTTTTGCCATTCTTTTGAAAAAAAGCAAAAAAGTTCAACATTTCATGAAGGCAAATTTTAGTTAGGCTTTCCAGAAATTTTGGGGCAAAAAATACGGTTTTTGGCTTATTTTGCCAAAATTGACATTTTTGGTCAAAAACTGATATCATCATCATGTTCAGGGAAACAATTCGCTTCTGAGAATGTAAACTTTTATATAGTTTATGCAATTAGTTTGAAAGTTAGAGTGCAAAAACTGTTTATGCCATTAGAAGGTCTACCCCAGCCTTAAAGTAAGCTTACACCGACAAGTTTATTGTCTAGCATCTACTCACCGATAAATATTTGCACAATAAAACGACTAGATCATTGAGTGAACTTTCATTATTTTGAAGATTTATTCTTATCCCTCATTTAGAGTGAACTATTCATTAAAAGGTTCACTCTTTCTTGAGAGTGAACTTCACTCTAAAAGATTGGTCACTCATATAGCTCTTTCTAAGAGTGTAATTTTACTCTTTTAGAGTGGTTTTTCACTCTTTCACAATACGAGTGTAGGTCACTTAATTTATTGATCATTATTATATTTTATGTATGACTCAAGGAAAAAACGTTTTGAAACTTTGTTCTTTTAGGTAATAGAAGAATGATTGGTCTCCGGAATACCATTATTGCATCGTTAAATAACGACCCTCCAGACTATGCCGGAATCAGAGACAACATCGGAAAATATCTACATTTACTTCAAAACTTCTACTCAAACACAAACTGGGTTGAACTTTATCAGAATGATCTGAATTTGGATCTAGGTACATCTGATTGTATTGTTAATTTAGTAGAGTACAAAGCTGTTATTTCTTTACTGGTATTTTCTCTTTATTTGCTGTGGGGAAACTTAGTATCGAACAGGTATTGCTAAACGTTGGTTGGACCTAAACCTAAAATGCGTTTAAGGGAAGGAGAAAAGGATTGTCCATGATTTTACAAAATTTGAAAAAGTCAACAAAATCATTTAATATGTACACATAATAATGAAAATCATTTAAAAGTTAGAAGTCAACATATTTCTTTTAAAAAACGAATTTAATCAACCCAGTTTTGCTTTTTTGTTTCATATTTCGGAGTATTTCTTTCAAAAAGGATCTCATTTCAATGATTTCATGCAGCTTTTCTGTTTTGACTTCATCTAATTGCAGGAATACGGGAATTGTCGGATCCAGTGGTAACGTCACAGGACACGCCGTGCAGAAATTGTCGAAACATCCCAATCGAGTATGTTTGATTTTCACAATTTTTAATAATTATTTAAATGAAATTTTAATAATTATTTAAATAAAACTATTGTCCAACTTTACGTTGACGACAAACAAACATTTCACCTTCGTCTGCTATAGTGACTTTTAATATGAGCGTTATATTACAGGGGAATTATCTGCAATTATTATTACTACTTGTATTCTCAATCTCATTTTAGAGGCAGACCAGAAACACATGATTGTTGGTCCTCCCCAAATTTTAACAGCAGATTAAGGTACCTGTTCAGCGGATATAGATCCGGACAAGATATTCAAAAACCAGAAGGTACATATAAAACAAAATTCTTCATCATATTTTTAATTGATCAATTTCAATTTTACTTCTTTTTGACAGATCGCAAGCCTATTAAACTTGGGTGAATTTAGTAATACACTGCACGTCAAAAGTTTCTACCTATGATTTCTACATGCTTGCTGAGGTCAGAATGTATTAAAGTCGCCAACAAGCCACACCGATTTGCGAAGAACGATTGATTAAAAACATATATTCAATTCTTGAAATACATGAAATACTAGTACACCGAGAGTACCGTTAGTAGCCGCGGGCTATTCAATCTTAACTTGAATACAAAATATCGGCACACGATAGCATTATTGACTCGTTGGACGCCGTATACAGGTGCACTACACTAAATAACTAGCGCTCACAATCCGACATTCTGAAATCGGCAAAATTGACTGCCCTCCCCTAAATGAGGACCTCAAAACGTATGGATGGGCAATATGTTTGGTCAATATTTTCTTCTAATTATAGAGTTAGGTTTATTTAAAAATGCTCCGATGCCATTTTTGATCTCCAGATTACTTTGGTAAAATTTAATGCGTTTTCCTTAATTTGCGTCTGATTCTGGTAATACAAAATTCGGCTGTCAGTGATAGGGGGCGTTATTACTTCAGCGTCCAGTATCTTGAAAAAATTGCCTTGATGGTGTACTTTTATCATCATTTTGTGTTGAATAGATCATAGTCAATTGAGAAAAGGCAGTGTTGAAGCAACCAGTTGCTTTATAATTGAGTTTTCGGGTATTTTTAGGAAGCCATTTTGTACAGTAAGTCAATGGGAAACTATTTCGTGGTGTCGCGCCATAACAGTAATCACTGCCCTTTGCTTATTTTTTGATGATAAATTTGCAAGAATTGAATTCAGAGGTAATTATTTAAAAATCGACTGTTCTTTGCAAATAGATGTCGCTTGTTAATGAACTTGATACATTCTAACTACAAATCGATGACACTTGTTTAGCGTGCCAAAAATTATCAGAAAACGGTTAATTTAATTCATCGGGTTTTTGTTTTGAAATGTTTTTGTGTAATGTTAATAAATCTTATGTTTGAATATACATTATATTAATGTACTAAAGTGATGTATCGATCTCAGGCCATTGGCTTTGTGATACATCAACCGCATCACATTGTATAGATTTTTACTCCTATAGATTAAATATATTGATTGTATTTGAACCAATGTTGATGAAAATAAAGAAGAGATTTGAGAGTAAGTAGTTCTTCAGTACAGCTACCTCAAATTTGTCATTTTTGTATTCGTTTCTAATGAAGCTGATTCGCCATCATGGGGCAAATGTTCTCATGGGGGCAAATATGACAGCACATGGACAGAAGTAGCAACAGGAGGAATCAACAAAGATTCTACCGATCCTGCGATATCGCCTCATTTTTACCTACACCAGACAGCTGCAAATCTGTCAATCAGAGCTGGAGAAGCATTTTTCAATGATGACGGTAATGTTTTTCAAAATTGAATCTCGTGTGTCATCGATTTTTGGTTAATATATTAAAGGATAAAAATATTCCCCTATGAAAGCTTTTTAATATAAGTAGGTTTATCGCCGTTTGTACCAAAATGCAAAATAAAGTGATCCCGAGCACCGAGTTATTTATTCCACATGCGGTTATTTTGATGAAAAATGAACTATTAACAAACATCTTGTTTTGTTATTATTTAGTTCATGGAATCAAAGCATTGGTTGATGATGCTAGGTTCCAGCAACTGGTGAATCTAGATGATTTTGGTAGGACCATTGCCTTTGTTATTGATGATACTGGCAGTATGGCTGATGAAATAGACGCTGTAATCAACACAGCTGAAGTTCTTGCAACTCAATTTGCTGTATCTTGTCAAACATCACTGCAGTGCATAGTGTCACCCTTCAATGATCCAGGTACTTTACATTTTTTTTTAAATGATGACTGAAGTAGAACACTTTATCTCTGATCAATTAGATGTGATAAATGTGGTCAAATTGTGACTTTTTTTCTCTGCCTAGTGAACATCTAAATTTGACCGAGTGACATCAGTCAGATTGCAAGTCATGCGTCGTTCTCTATTTTCCAGGTCTCGCAAAATCTCGCAAAACTCGATAGCAGGAATTTATCTATTTAACGTGACCTGTCGAAAAGGTCGACTTTGAACCACTATAGTTTCAAGGGTGTTTTAGCAAATGGAATTGGGAATGTGGAAATGAATGCTGGAGTAAAAACAAAATGTTAAGAAATATTCGTTAAGGTTAGATTAATTTTGATTATTTACACATTTTTATTTCACTTAGATCTTGGCAGCTTAACCACATCACATGATATGACAGTATGTACTCAGGCATTGAGAGAGCTTTATGCACATGGTGGTGGAGATTGTCCAGAATACGCCATGGCGGGAATCGAAGCCGCGCTCCAGCAAGTGTGAGTTAATCTTTCACTTTTCTTTTTTTGTACAAGCTTAATTATTCAAATAATACTGAAGTCATAATTGTGACAACCTTCAATATTCCATCTATGGCTTTGTTATTTGATGGAATCTGTAACTTGATAAAAGTGACATTTTTATTGTTAAAAATCACGAATCAATAAAATGGTCTTTGAAAGATAAGTGGTGCAGCACTTTCGAAACCATCTTGTAATATTACATCATTAGGTAGAAACTTAGCTAAAAACCGGTGAAAATCGACTTTTAGAGCTTTTATAGCCACTGACATTAAGCCACTGTCTTAAATTTGTGCATGAATCATGCAAATTATGTACTTACATATTTATATTTTAGGCTCAAGTTACATCTGGCAAAACTTTAACCTAAAAGTATGGTCACAATACTTCGTACATTTTTTTGATAATGGTTTCCCATTTTGTTCTCTTGGTGGAACACCATGGCAAACATGTTATGAGCTTTAACTGCTGAATATTCCCGAGACTAATTGAAATGACACGGTATATTGCGAAACGTCATGTGTTCATATAAATACGAATACTGTTTATAAACATTTTTAAGTCATACACCGCATCATATTTTATGTCATAAAGTTATTATTAAGATAGCTCACCAGGAAATCAGTTTCAAGTACTAACAGTAATCATCGAAAACAATTGCGATAAAAAATATTTACCGTCACGCTATTACGGAGACACTGCTAATTTGCATTATTGGAATTCTTTGTTGAATTTGGGCGGTAGAATAATGACCACCAAGTACATGGATTCGTCTGATTCACAAAATTACAATGTTGCCTGCTTATTCGCAAATCTTCATCGGAACAAATACACTTAATGATGAATTGGGTGATGAAAACTGTCTTTTTCAGAATTTACAAAGCAAAGGTGTATGTGTGGACTGACGCTGCTGCTAAAGACGCAGAAAGGGAACCGGAGATTGAGGCGCTGGCAGAACAAAAGAATGCTGAAATCAATTTCTTAATTACTGGAACATGTGACAGAAGAAAAAGGAGGGATGTTGATGGTTAGTAAATTGAAGGATTCTTATAGACTATTATATTTTATCGTACTATACAAATCGGTATAATATTAGGCTGATTTTGAAAAAAATCGAAATTTTGATTTTTTTTTATCGGGCTACCCTCTAATTTGGTGCATTATGGATCAAAAATACCACATACAAAATTTTATCACTTTTTGTGAATATTTATGGGGTGCTACCGACCTTTTTAACTTTTGTGTGTAAAGTCTATGGGGTTTTGAGCCATTTTAAAAAATGCTTTCAAAATTGTTCTTTTGCTTAAGGCGGTGTCACACATCACAAAACGTACAAATAACGTACTAAAAACGTACACTGGATTTGTCATTGAAATACATGTAATATCGATTACCAAACAAGTTCGTTAATAGTACGTTATTTGTACGGTACGGTGATGTGTGACACCGCCTTAAGATATCAAAACAAAATCAATATATGTATGAGGGTCTACTTAAAGCAATTAGCCAAGAAAATGATAAATAAAGTCATCAAGATTTCATAAAAACACAATTTGTTGAAAATTGCATCATTTGGGTGGTAGCAAAAGATTCAACAGCTAGGTAGATAAATGGCCAGTAGAAAAAAATCTGTTTGCCATTGAATATTACGGCATATTAATTATTAAAAATATTCTGTCTTTGTTGGTAAAGTTGATATCATTTTAGATGTCTCGAACATATTTCGCAACAAACTATGTCTTTTTGTTTTTGGCTCTGTCATGATAGGCATACCAATGATAAAATATAGCAAAATTCCAACAGTTGTAAAATAGCTCCAAAAACAGAACTTACTTTTAGAGAGGCCTATAAAATTCTCCAAATAATAATTCTATTATTTAATATTTATTTCCAACATCATTACTTGTTCAAAGTTCCTTTTCCGTCATAACTTGTCAATTGCAAGCTGCTCCCTAGGGTTCATATCACAATATACTAGAATCAAGGGGGTCATATGAGACAACATTGTATTGACTCAGTGGGTCATAACACTTAAAAATATTGACAACTATTCAATATCTGTTAAAGCTAGTTGAGAGTGCAAATCCTTTAAGTGGTGTTTAGCATCTGGGTCATTAATCAAATATAAAATGTGTGTGGTTCAAGGTACATAAAGGTCAAAACATACTTCTTATGGGCTACCAAACATTTGGTGCATCAAGTCTTTGTCATCTTATAATCTGATATATAATTACAATGTATTTTCTATTAGTAACGGAGGCTTGGTGATGAAAAATCAATACTCCACCAAATTTTCTTTGCTTGGTGATTTTCAACACCAATCATCCGTTATTGATTAGATGATGCATTGGAATTGATGTAATAACAAAGACTTGTTACACCAAATGTTTGAAAGCTCAAAATAGTATGTTTTATACTAATACCTCCATGGTTGTAATGCATGGGATTTAATGATATGATAATTTGTCATAATTGATGTTTCAGAAAAGTTAGACTTCTGCAATGACTTAATTTTCTATTACTCTTTCAGCCAGCTATGTGAATTTGTGTGCTGTGTTAATAAAGTCTCATCTAGTTTATGTTGAAAACTGGGAGCTGTGCTATGAAAAGGGTGTACTCACACACCAGAGTTTTTTGTTTTTTCAGTTTTGTGAACTACATTGAACTTGAAATTGTAACATATGTATACATTAAAACTAAAACATTAGGACATTATTTTGCACATTTTTTACTCCAATCGGGAGAAAAACATGAAGTTTTAAAACAGCCCTTAAAGCCCATAGGCTTTACATACAAAAGTTTAAAGGTCGGTAGCACCACCTTAATATTCACGAAAAGTGAACAAAATTTGCATGTAGTATTTTTACCCATTGTGCACCAAATGAGTGGCTAGCCCGATAGAAAATCAAAAAATCATTTTTTTTCAAAATCAGCCTAATATATATATACGTATATGTATGACCCGTCATATATATTGTATGTTTTACCCTATAAATAAACCCGGTGTAGCAGGAATGTAAGTCCCTTGTTCTAATTGTCCTGGTTGTACAGTCAACTAACAACTCTCACGCAACATAAGCTTCATGCTTTATTCTGTTATGGTCTATGGAAGGTGGACTACCATTTCAGGGGGACTACGAATACTTTCACACCGATTTGAATCATGATATAATTTTCGCTTTTGTTTAACACGGATTGTATCATACTGTGATTTACGAGATGTGTTTATTTTTATATGTTAGCTTTTATATAACTCTAGAACCCTTGATTCGATCAGGACCAACTTGGACCATGAATAGCAATTTAGGCTCTGAGGGGTCCAGTCAACGACATCTCTAGATAAAAGGTCACCAAAAGTCATTTTGTGGTCAAGGCTCAAAATTGACAGGAGAGTTGACCCAAGGTCATCCCATGTCATTTCAAGGTCATGGCCATAATTCCAGAACCCTTGACCCTACCTGGACCTTATTTGGACCATGAATAGTAATTGGCCCCTGAGTGTTTTGATGATGGTTCAGTCAAGGTCATCCAAGGTCATCTAAGGTCAAATGTTAATCTATGTCAAACTTGAAATTGACCAAAACGTTAACCCAGGGTCATCGCAAATCATTTCAAGGTCACGGCTGTAACTCAAAAACCCTTGACCCTACTTGGACCAAACTTAGACCTTGAATAGCATTTGACTCTCTTAGTGTTCTAAAGGGAATCCGATCAAGGTCATCCAAGGTCAAAGGTCATCTAAATGTCAAATTTTGAAATCTTCAAAAAACTGACGTACATCCAAGGTCATTTTAAAATCACAGTCATAACTCAAGAATTTTTGAGGTGCACCCGCTAGTCCGACACGGCGTTAGTCCGACACTGCGCTAGTCCAACTACACACTTTACCCATACTGTAGAGGTGCGTCCGTCTTAAAATTAAAAACACTGAGCTAGTCCCACAAAAATGTCGGACTGGCGCAGTGTGTTTTTTTTTTTTTCAGATTCGGACTAGTACCGTGTCGGACTAGGAACCTGTATCCAAATTTTTGAACCTACCTGTTCCAAACTTGGACTATAAATTGCAATTGGCCCCTAATTTTAAGGGGAGTTTAGTCAATAAGCTAGTGTAGGATAATTAAACTCAGTGACGATTGTTTTTCTAAATAACTACACCAATTGCACTAATTCAAATTCCAATCAAATTCAAATTAGAAATTCATATTAATATTCAAATATAACTTAAAGAGTAAGAATAAAACAAAACAGTATTTAAAAACACAACAAACGAATTGTATTGAGGAAATGGCAAAAGGCAAATAAGGCCCGAAGGGCCATCCCCTAAGCAGATTAAAAAGCATGACCCAATAAGATACAAAACATACGTTCATAACATGTCCAAAACAACAAAATTTAAGAAAACAAATCTTATTCAGAATACATTTACAAAATAATTAAGTGTGCCTGCCTTAATTAGTTAATCTAAACTTGACAGTTTATTACCAACTATATTCCCTTTTTTCAAGCTTCTGATATTTATAGTCAACTTTCATCTGCTACTGGGGGTGCTATTTATCACGCTACCGATTATGACATTGGTGATGTTAGCAACATAGTCATTGCTGATTCAACCGCATCTGAAGTAACCATTACTAGATGGAGCAGTGATAATTTTACTAGTGTTCTTCTAAGTATTCCTGCTGATGATACAACCGGTCAGATCGCTGTTAAGGTTTCAGGACAAGATCCGAAACAAAAGACGCGACTTGTTGATCCTTCAGGTATGCATATAGGTAAAGTTTACCTCTGTTTGTTTGTTTGTTTGTTTGTTTGATTTTTCTCCCTCAAATCTTTGTATTATTAAATGGACGCCTCATGTTGCGTAAGCCGTATTATCATAACGATCAAAAATTATTAAGTAAAACAGATATAACATCTGAAAATATACATAAGTTGTGTGTGATAAAAATAGAACATTGAAAAATAAATGAATTGTTTTTTACAAACACAGGTTCACTCGTTGCATTTGATTCCGAGAGCATAAATATCATTGTGGATACCGACAATCTATTTATATTCATTCTACGTACAACTACGCCTGGAAATTGGAGTCTACATTTAGACCATATATCACGTGGAAACTCGTATCAAATTGAAGTTACCGCCAACAGCTTCTTGGATTTTATTTTCCAAATGCTGCAAAAGGGAAATGGAGGAATTTTGGTGCCGATTTCTGGATTGCCTCTGGCAGGTACAAAATAGTATATTATTGAGGTTTTGTAAAGAGCCAGTTCTAAACTACAGGACGAGACGGGTAATTAACTTAACCGGTAGTCGACTGCCTGGAATTGGTGGCTCTAGGCGAATGCATAAAAGATAACTTTTCTAACCTAAGAAAATTACACGCAAAGATTTTTTATGGGACGCGTCCTGTGTGCCAGAATTTTGTAATCATTTGCGAAATAATTTCTGATTTCTACCATTAATTTAATTTTATCTCAAAGTACCTTTTATAATGGCACAAATTATTTATGGGCCTGTAACAAAGTTGACGAAAATTACTAACGCTACGTATTCAAATAAATCACAGTGGAACACACCAACGATTAACAATACTTTTTGAATTATTCCAGGGTCTAATGTAACATTCTTAATAGACATCATCAGCCCTCATCTTATCCAATATGCTAATGAGTTGCTATTACACGATGCTACTGGTCAGCACGTCCTACTACGCGCTAGTCTCAAGGATATTGCCGGACGATCTACTGGTATTTATACAACTGAGGTAGTTTTGCCGGAACAGGTAAGATACCCCCCCCCCCCCCAAGTGGAATAAGCCGTTGAGTATAACAGTATGTTAAACGCAATTGGTGATGAAAGAGTATTTGGAGACTTAAAACAATCAAACCCATTTTATATTTGGCATAGTTCTTTAAGATGATTCGCTCGTGCAATTAGTAACTGGATAAAATTACCGCATTATTATTGGCAAATATAATTAACATCATCTGCCGCTCCAGTGTAAGTTAAAGGATGAAGAAAAGTACCATAGGCTAAAGGTGACTGCAATGAAAGTGACTTAACTGGTTTTCCTCGATGCCCTTGAACTTTCCCGAACAAATAACTGTAATTATATTTTTTCTTACGAAGATTGACTGATTATTTTGTTTGCCAATTATATTCTCAATTATAGGCTTTCACAGCGAGTATTATGGGAATAGACCTTTCTGGAAACACAGTTCAAAGGTTACATCCGGCAGTTTTGGAAGTGCTTGGATTTACTATGGCTATTTCAAATGTCAACAACACAGTTGGTAACTTTTAATATATTTTGTTATACTTGTTAGTTTAACCGGATTTTTCTTACCTCACAATGCATTTTCCAGCCTATGTTGACTTAATAAACCTAATCAAAAACTGCACAAAATCTTAAGACTTTGAAATATACAAAGAAGAGTTTTCACGACTCGAGTTTCAAATGTTGGTGGTCGGCTTTTGTATCCCGGTGTTCTAGCTAATAAATGTCCGGCTAGCTGTCTATTTCTATGATTTTCCGATTCACCATTCTTCTATAAATGTTTTGGGGTATTATGGATTCATTATGGAAAAATCATTTTGTTGTATGTCAAGTTTTCTTTCGTTGTTTCCTTTCATTTCATTTGAATTAGATTTCATATAACTCCATCATATGTAACTTTGTTATCCTCTATATTTTTAGTTTTAGATTTCAGTTAATATTCTTTCAAATCAATTTTGTTCAGGAAATATTGTGACTGGTGGAGTAGGCTCATTTCAGCTCGATCTTGATAACATCGGTGCAGACGACACATTTGACCTAGACGTGATTTTAACGACCAAAAGTTCAAATTTAGAACATCCATTATCTGCTCATGTAGAACCCAGGGCTATTCATTTGAAAAATGGTCATAAAGCATCGGGTCTTGTGACGCTCCAAGCTAATCCAACGGCGAAGGCGGGAGATTCAGTGTAAGTAACAATATCATGTAGTTGACAATAATTATTCTATATTCAGGAGGAAATTGAGTGAAAGACTGAAGCTATCAATAACACCAAGAGATTAAATAAATGAGCTGGGAGGTATTTTCTTACGTTTTTAATAGACAGAGTGTTGACCTGATGAGCCTAGACCTAGGCCAGGCCCAATTTGCATTGAACTTAATGTACTGTTTAATTGTCCTGCCTTTGATTTTTTTATGTGAATTTTGATGAACTTCTATAAAAGATCTTTTAAAGTGTTACATCCTTTTTGGAGTACATCAAATATGTTCACTATTTTATTCTAGGGATTGTTGGAATGAAGATACGGCCTTGTGTCCCAACCCTCGATATACAGAACTGACTAAGATCATTATTCAACTTAAAAACAAACACATTTGTGCAAACCATTATCCATAGTCATATAATTCTTTTACATTTATCAAAGGTTGGTTACTGTGAATATGGTAAGCCGGATGAGCCGTGAAAGAAATCATGTATCACTCAGTGTTACTCTCACGGAGGAAGTTGAAGTGGTCGAGGTAAATAGCCAGAAACTCTCTGAGTTATATGTATGGAAAACTTAAGTTTCTCTACTGCATTCAATAATAAGGTACCCTACCCAAGAAGAATGATCGAGCCTAGGCAAATTTGACGAACGATTATAAGCGCAATGGATAGACAAGAACACGGTTTTAGTAATGGCACAATCCGGATGTAACCTCAGTCTTTATTAGTACAAGACTTAACTCTGAATCGGGGTGCGAATGATCACTCGTTCACTCAGGTGTTACCTTTATATCCCACAACTGAAGCAGGTGATCTGAGATGAATTCCAAGGAACCATGTCCGTTTTGCACTTGCACTGTAAAAAAACTTATCCACTTTTTTGATGCCCTCCTCTTTATAGATCTCAGACGAGGATCAGATACGCCCAAACTGTACGATTGTAACCAGACAAGGTAGCTGCACAGCTGCAAAGATCAATCATGATTGCTTTACTCACCATTGGTTTGCACGTCTCTCATTGGAAGATGACCGGGCTATAGCACAAATAGCAGTGACTGATTATGAGATTTCAGACAGCAACTATACTCTTCATAGAACAAATTCAGCAAACATCGGTGTGCTTTACGAGTAAGTTTCATCGTTTCAAAATCGCACATTTCTTCTACAACAGTTTCTGGGTATGTTGTTGATGTAAACCGTACATTTACACATCTACAACATACAACATGTAGTAACCATCAATTTCAGTAATGTATTTAAATCTAGTCGTCCAAAAAATCACTTACTCGGAGCAGCCGACGTTGCGGGTTTAGACTTTTACCCTTGTGATGTGGACCTTAATTTCAGTTTGACGTGACGTTATCAGATGTGATGTCAAATATGACGTCATTTTTCGACATCACAACCCAGATGAAGGGTGATGGTTTAACCGCAACATCGGTTGCTCCCAGTAATTAAACTTCTGGTTGTCTGGATTTAAATGTTGTCTGGTTTTAAATAAATGAACTTATATCAACCAAGATGAATGAGATTATAAACAATAATTGTTATTGTTTGATCGGCGGTCTGTGAATTTAACACTCCTTATTATACACGGTTGCTCATATAGTTGGAATAAAATATTTTTACCTCTTTTTTATGTAGATGTCAATTTATGAGAAAACTATCTGGAAACTATTGTTGCTTTTGGTCAGATTTGATAGGTAATCTTGTTAGGTGTGAAATGTAACTCCGAATGTGAACAATTTTCTCATGTACTGGTAAGGGGGCAAAACACGAATGGGTTTAAAAATGTGATTTTTAGTTCAAATTTGATTTGACCCCGCCTTGTTTCAGGTCACTTCACAACTCAAGTTGAGTGGACATATGGAATGTTTATCTGTAATAGAGTGATAACCAGGTAATTGAATGTCTTGGTCACGCTTGACTGGGCCAAGAGAATGCTTGGAAGAAAAAAACAAAATGTCCCTTCAACGCTCCTCAATTTACAAAGAAAATAGGGTTGTGGTGAACGTGGAATGGTCCCTTGCGATATATGATATCTTCAAAAGGTTTTTAAGATGTCATATACCGCCAGGAACCATTCAATGTTCATTCCACGTTCTACAACCCTATATTTGTAAATTGAGGAGCGTTGAAGGATCATTTTATGCTCTGCTCCCAAGTATTCTCTTCGCGCAGTCAAGCGTGACCAAGACAGTCAATCACCTGCTTATCACTCTAGCACAGATAAACTTTCAATATGTCCACTCAACTTGAGTAGTGAAGTGACCTGGAACAAGGCGGGGTAAAATCAAATTTGACCTAATAATCACGTTTTTGACCCATTTGTATTGTTGCCCCCTTACCAGTACATGAGTAGATACTTCATTTACCCATTACTTGGAAGGAGAACGTTGATATTTCACACCGCTGACCTACACACACGTTGACACATAGCTCATATTCAAGCAGGAATTACTTTAACTTGGCTTGATATTTTTGTTTTGATACTAAAATCAAGTTTTTCTAGATACTTTTTCCAGTTGTTTTTCTGGAAAATTCTTTGAAAATATGTTATCAGGACGATGATTTTGTCCATGCACACCCACCTATTTGAAGACAAGAATTCTTATATATGGTTGCAGAGTTATTGAATTTTAAAAACTTGACCATTTTTTTTTAAGTGAAGAATAAACAATTTCAGTTGTCTACAAGTAATGTGGATATCCATACACACCCAAGAATCTTTTTGATATATGTGCTTAATCACATGTAATTAAACAACAAGCGGCAACAATAATGATCCTTTGGGTGAAATTTCTGCGCCTGAAATTCCGCCCAATTTGAGTGTTGGTCAGCCCTTCAATATGCGGAACTAATCATCTTTAAATACCCCGCGCATGTGTAATATTCATTCAGACAATTGACAAATTGACCAAATTACTCTATGTATTGACAAGCGGTGTAAGTGCCATTAGTGCCGTGACCTTGCTTGTCGAAAATAGAGAAAGTAAAAGAATTATCCCCTGACCTGCGTTCTCCAAAATTAATTAAAATAGTGATACAAAAACCTTCATAACTTTGCAACGGAAGGTCGGATTTGAAAAATTCAAACGGTTTTGGATTCCTTAGATCACCTGATTTCATCTAAAATTCCTTTAAAAGAATTTGATGTATAATATAAAAATCATCTGAAGTGTCTAACATGAGAAAATTGTTCACATTCGGAGTTACATTTCACACCTTACAAGATTACCTATCAAATCTGACCAAAGATATATATACTAGTAACCTCCAGATAAGAAGTAACTTATTAGCAGTTTAGGGTGATCTAGTAGAGTTTGTGGTGGCTTAAATGAGGAAT
>JXSR01S013658.1:62627-88664 GCA_000969725.1 Ophiothrix spiculata
GGTAACGTCTGGTAACGTTTGTGACATTTTGGTGTAACTCTTTGGTAACGTTTGTGACATTTTTGAATGAAAACATGTGCTCATTTATGCACTGGTAGAAAAAAATCAAAGTTTCTGATTAGAAAATACTTTTCACATACCGAGTAACAAAAGTATGATTGAAAAAACTGCTCATATGGTCGAATAAAAAAGCTGATTTTTTGCTTGAAATCAAAAAAAGGTTTAGTTTTCACTGGAATGAGCCAATTGAGTGTGCTGATATACGGTAACAGGTCTTGTATTACTATTATACCAGGGTAATTCTTGTCGAAGACCCAACAGTCTTAGGCTGCGATCACATAGAAGTATACGGTATACGGTATTCGCTATACGCTATTCGATGGCTATATTTCATACAGGCACGGCGAGCTATAGGTTTTTTTGAATAGTGCCCTCCTATGTGACCCGGTAGCATAAAATTCACGTGTTCGATTGAATCTATACGCGTGCCCAGGTGAAATCATGCACCGTATACCCGAATAGTATTTTAGTTCTATGTGATCGCGGTCTTAGAGCAGTATTTTTGTTGTCGTAGTCGTCGTCATTAGGGAGCTTTGTATTTCACGATTTCTCATTCTTTGACGGATAAATAGCTGGTGTAAGTAAATTTGGTCATTAATCTTGACCTTTATAAACATGAGCTGATCTTGAAAAATATAATTAACCATGCACTCGTCCATTGTTTACCTCGAATGTGTTTTCAACACAACGGCGACCTTCAGTGACGATTTGTCATCAGTGACGTCGTCATGTTTTAACTCAAATAATTATTTATTTACATTTTCCTTAAAATACAGATGTTAACGAATGCAAAAATTACGCCCTGAATACCTGCCATTGGAATGCGACATGTCACAACATTGGAGGTGGATATGAGTGTCAATGTCGTGATGGGTTTGAAGGCGATGGGCAAGTGTGTTCGGGTAAGTTTGCATTGCAAAATTCAATTTCATCGACATGATGACGCTCTGATATAATAATATTCATATATCACAAAATGCTCCTTCACCTCATTCGATGTCAAGACAATACAATAAGAGCAACAAGTACATTGAGACTCATTAATGATGTAGTTCAGCTCCTTAAATGGTTTGAAAACCAATGCAGAGTGACTTGGACATAAGCACTTCCCAGGGAAAGGTAACTGTGTATTCTGACCGGGTAACCACCTGCGTGTCAAAAATGTGAGACCTGGACAGATCTCGTAACTTGCAATATAGGGTATCAAAATCGACCTGATACTTTGCTTTGCAAGTCTCACATAGGGTATCAAATTTGGATTTTCAGACATTGGTAGGGTAACAAATTAAAGAATGGTTGTTTGATGATCACGGTGTCCACAAACTCCTTAACAACACTCCTTAAAATTGTTCAAATGATGTACAGTTACATTTTACTCTATTTTTTGTAATCATTATTTAACCACATTTGTGTCATTATCTTAGATATGGTATTCATTTGAACAGGTGTGGTCGATTTATGGTCTCAGATAGGTGTCATTTCACTCATGTTTGCTAATTTTCGAATCATTTTTTCCCTCAAAATACAGACATCAATGAATGTGAACGCAGCACATTGAATAACTGCCATTCCAACGCTACTTGTCATAACACTGTTGGAAGCTTTGAGTGCTATTGCAATGTTGGATTTGAGGGTGATGGAGTCAAGTTGTGTTCTGGTAAGGATAGAATATTTGAGGTACCGTTTCAAAACTCAACCGATGGTTGTCTGTCGGTTCTCGACGGTTCTGGTCGGTATAACAAGTATAAACAAAAGTTAACCGCCAAAAACCGTCCAGAACCGGTAGACAACCATCGGTTGAGTTTTGAAGCGGTCCCTTATCCTCTGCCATACGGCAGTCAATATTTATTTGTGAAAAGCTTGATTATATAACTCGGTTTCCTAGATAACACAAACATTAGGCAGCACGGTGCATGTTACGTGTTTGCTGGGTCCATATTTACAATATCTTCGTCATGTTTGTAGACATTTAGACGTTGTAGACGTTTATTAATCTATTATAAATAAGATGAATAAAACATAAGTATAAAGAGTTTGATTTTTTTTTTACTTTCTGTATTTAACGATATCAACAGATGTTAATGAATGTGTAAACAAGTCGATGAATAATTGTCATAACAACGCCACGTGTCACAACATCGAAGGCAGTTTTGGTTGTCAATGTAATGACGGCTATAAAGGCGATGGGATCACCTGTTCTGGTAAGTCGAAATTTCTGGAGATTCGTCGCAAGGTATACGAATATTGCACGGGGAAAATTCCAACACATCGCAACTTTGCGATGAGCCAAAAGGTGATCTCAAATTTGCGATGAGTGAACGATGCGTTCGGTCTTACGATGCTTTAACGATGTGTTTTAATGTTAGTGAAATCGGCCACAGGTGTCCCAAAAATGGTTACATGTAGAAAAATGACCGTGTGCAAACACTATTGTAGTTTGAGAAACGAAACTTTGCACATATTATATTACAGCTCTTTTTTACATACTCGTAAAATTTTGATATCACAGCATTATTATTGTTTGAGTTATCAACAAAAATAGATACCTATGTCAGAAACGTATTTTTTTCAAAATTCTACAAAATTGTAAGCATGTTCGTATGATGTAATTTTAACCCTCGTCCAACTCTATGTGAATTTAAAATATACTGATCCAGAGTTATGTTGCTTTATATCATAATAGGGCATGGTCTCTTCATTCCATTGATACAAAAATTATGAAAATCTGATAAGCTTCCGCGTAATTATGACGTCATAAATTACTTATGTCGAAAATTATGTTGAAATCTTATTTGGGGGCATAAACGGCCACCAATTCAAAAAATTTGCTATTTGTAAATTGCGGATTTGTATCGAAACTTTGCTAATAATAAAAGAAAATTATAGTTTAAACATGTCCTGCAAGTTTAAGCGTCCTAACATGCAGATGTTATTTAAAAGTTACACACAATTTATAAGAATTAGTGTTACCCCGTGAAAACTTGAATATGCTTATTGCAGTATTCTCCAACTTTCGCGCCATAATTTGATTGACAGGTTCAATATAAACAACTCTTTCTGGAATGCATGGAATGCAGGTATCCTAATTTGCATAATAGATATTATACTGGAAGATTGTTCAATTATTATTAATTGAAAATTGTACCAAATTTGGTTTAATATAAAGTCATGTTCTGCACAGATCACTTAAAAACAGGATGCACATTAAGATAACATCAACGTGTATCTTATTATTTTGTTAAATTTTGAGAAAATGCGTTTCTGACATAGGTGTCTATTTTTGTCCATAACCTAAAAAACTAATAAAGCTGTGATATTTAAACTTTACGAGTATCTAGAAGAGGAATGTCAAATAATGTGTGCAACGTTTTGGTAATTATAGTTTATAGTTTTAACACACGGTCATTTTTCTACATGTAACCATTTTTTGGGACACCTGGTATATAGTTAAATGTGCTGAAATATCGTAATGCGAATGAACTATGCATGACTCTTGAAGACCACTTAGCCTTCACTGAATCGTTGTCGTAGTGATCGTCAATGATGGGTTTTCGATTATTTCTAATCATAGGTTGTTTTGACGACAGTAAAAGTGATTCATCAAGTCTTTGCGCTATAATCAAGGCATTAAAGGGTATAAATGCGTAGACAACTCCGGAAAACCGTACGATGTCCACATAGACAGTTCGTTATTGTTGTCATAGTCGTCTTTTTTGACTGAAGTAATGGCTGATTTTATTTCTTCTAACACAGATGTTAACGAATGTGAAAATCACACCCTGAATACCTGCCATCAGAATGCGACATGTCACAACATTGGAGGTGGCTATGAATGCCAATGTCGTGATGGATTTGAAGGCGACGGACATGTTTGTTCCGGTAAGTTTTTACTTAAATCTGATATCTTTGGTTACTTTTATCTGAGATATTTAGTCACTCTTTGTAACTGAATGCTCCTTCCCATCATTTAATGGAAAAACAGAGAGCACCAAGTATATTGTTTCTGATGTTGTAGGTGGAAAATTTATTTGACTAAAGTTACTTGGTAACTTAATGTATTATTACTTTTTTATCCTGGACAGACATCAATGAATGTGAAGACAGCACAATGAATAACTGCCATTCCAACGCCATCTGCCATAACACTGATGGGGGCTTCGAATGCTATTGTGACGTTGGATTCGAGGGTGATGGAGTAAGGTTGTGTTATGGTAAGGACAAAATATATTTATCCGCTGCAGCAAAATCAATTAACACTTGCCATGAGTTTAATCCGATTTGTTTTCTCAGATGTCATCACATTTAGACATCTGCGACAAACTGGCAACACGTTGTTAAGTTATGTTTTTGCGCATAATTCCACAGATCCATAAGGACCTATCTGTTATGAATACAATTACTAAGGAGGAAGTTCACATATCATTAAAGGCAACATAAACCAATCTCGAATCTTTAGAAGGACTTTTTATAGTTAGAATAAAATTATTAAAGTATTGAAAAAGACGAGCTTTGTTTTGCATTTTTCTTCTTAATTTATCTATATATTAGATGTAAATGAGTGTATGAACAAGTCGATGAACAATTGTCATGATAACGCTACGTGTCACAACATCGAAGGCAGTTTTGCTTGTCAATGTGATGTCGGTTACGAAGGCGATGGGGTTACCTGTTCTGGTAAGTCACACTCATAAGTAGGGGATTGTGCTGATATAGCAAAATTCGATTGATAAAATTTGTAGCGGGATGTGCCACCGTAATTGTGGAAGACTCTCTTAAATCAGTCATTATCTTCGTCGCAGTCGTCACAATTAGGAAGCTAACTATAAACGTCGGATCATTCTTCAATGGATAAATTCTTGATTCAACTTTCGCCTCTAATCTTGGGTTTTATAAAAATCAGCTGATCTCAAATCGTTCATTGCTGACATAAAGACGTGCTTTCAACACAACGACGACTATTTTCCCAACGGATCGTGGCGACGCGATTTGGTCCGTTGTACACACCATTTGTCATGAAATCGAAAGATCATTAATATTGTCAGCAGAATAGGCATTATCATCTTGTTTTGACTAAATGAATTGCTCATTATATATCCCTGATATATAGATGTTAACGAATGTGAAAACCACACACTGAATACCTGCCATCAGAATGCGAGATGTCACAACATTGAAGGTGGATATGAATGTCAATGTCGTGATGGGTTTGAAGGCGATGGACACGTTTGTTCGGGTGAGTTTACATAATTTTAGTTTTCATATACTTAATTTAACGACATTCTGATATCTTTA
This sequence comes from Ophiothrix spiculata, assembly GCA_000969725.1. NCBI lineage: Eukaryota > Metazoa > Echinodermata > Ophiuroidea > Amphilepidida > Ophiotrichidae > Ophiothrix > Ophiothrix spiculata. The sequence goes on from JXSR01S013658.1 coordinate 67,980, forward strand.
GTCACTTCTGTCAGGGAATGCCCCTCTCCCATAATCAATGTGAAAATGTTGTGTTAAAAGCAGCAAGCACATTGATGTCTTTGATATTGCTCAAAAATTTATATTATTTGGTTTGAGCACTATTACAGAGTTAGGCAGTAGTGTTGAAATCTATAAGTTGAAAAATTATTCTGCCCTTTTGTTGGACAGACATTTATGAATGTGATGACAGCACAAGGAACAACTGCCATCCCAACGCTACCTGCCATAACACTGTTGGGAGCTTTGAATGCTATTGTGATGTTGGATTCGAAGGTGATGGAGTCATTTTGTGTTCTGGTAAGGATAAATATACTTTAAAGGGGCAATTCATGATCCACTTTTCACCCTCAAGGTCACCTCTATCAAATTGGAGGTTTTTAGCTTATAAGAATCCTCAAGTGGTATATAGTACGATCCCCAAACCATTCTTTCATATGTGCTTGCGTTTTTGAGAAAAAAGAGAAAATGTGTCATTTTCTAATTATTGTCGGGGCCCCGACAATAATTACAACACAGTAGTCTATGGGGATTTTTCAAAATGCTGAAAAGCTTGTAACTTTCAAACGAATGGTCGGAATCAAGTGAAATTTTCAGTATATATTTATGTTGTACTCTTCTTTTTATTTAGCTGGAAAAGAGGCCACATCAAAATCATGAATTGCACCTTTAACTTTTATAGTACTTATGATGAGTTATACCATATGACTCACCAGGTATACACTGTATGCAGCGCCCCAAGAAGAAGCATTCACACAGGGGACCCACGGCTTAACTGACTTCCGAACCACCGAGCAATTTGAGTAAAGTTTCTTGCCCAAGGAAACAAGGAGACATAAACCACTGGGCCAGGGCCCGAACCCACAACCTCTGCATTACGAGACTCGTGCTCTAACGTTCGGCCACGCTGACTTGTTTTTGGCAGATCACATCACAATCACTTTACAACATGGTGTTATGTTCATTTTTTGCTTCAATAAAGAAAAAGTATGGTCCACAATAGTAAAAAAATGGCAAAAGCGTAAAAGGGTCTGATTTCTACCAACCAGTGACGTCGACGTTTTTGGAAAAATGGGTGGTTTTCAGTATAATTTACGCCGTTTAGAGTTGTAAATTTAAGTCATACCGGCTAGTATGAGTCTCTATCTAACACCAAGAAAAAATTAGTATTGACTTCATGTAAATTTTAAGTGTTGTGACGAACATACGAACCACGTCGGTATGCGATCTTCCTGGGTTGAATGCAGCATTAAAAAACGAGGTTTTCACCTTTTTGTATTCAATATACATTTTTGTATCTATATAATTTTTTTTTTCAGATGTTAATGAGTGTGAGAACAAGTCAATGAATAATTGCCATGACAACGCCACGTGTCACAACATCAATGGACGTTTTGATTGTCTTTGTAATGACGGCTATAAGGGCAATGGAGTAACATGTTCCGGTAAGATAAATCACGCACGACTGAAAAGTTATCTTCACTGAGTTGCATGTGACTGTTTGGTGAACATTGTTAACTCTAAACTAAATTGATCATAGTTTCCATATATAATATGTTTGATTTTAGTAAAACTTAGACACAATGGTCACTGAGTAGGAGCAAAGATGTCACTGCCGTGCGAGTATGTCAATGGTCATGTTGGGATCATAAGGGATCAATGACTTCCAGTGGTCAAATCTTTAAGTTTAAATTTGAAATCAAAATACTTTAATTTGGATTTTACAGTACATATATTTTGCGTGATGTTGGTGTTATTAGCATGTTTTAGCTTTTTTTAATCCTAATTGGTAGCAACTTAAGCTGACATTGTTACTGAATCATGTAGGTATGTCAAAGGTCGGGAGTGGTTATTTTTGCAGGCATAATAAAATAAAATAGGAAGAGGTTTGTAGTACAATATGCACGCAGCCTTAGAACAGTTGTCATCTTTTTTGTTGTCATGTTTTGACTCAAATAGTAACTAACTAATCATTCTTATCCTCAAAATCAGATATTGACGAATGCGAAAATCATGCAATGAATACCTGCCATCCAAATGCCACATGTTCCAACATTGAAGGTGGATATGAATGCAAATGTCATGTTGGGTTTGAAGGCGATGGACATGTTTGTTCTGGTGAGTTTATAAAATACAATTGGATTAAAAAACATTTTGATGACAGTCTGATAACTATAGCAGTTATGGGCATTAAAGTTTGGAAAATTGTAATACACCTCTCTTCTACTTTCACAGCTTTATCATTTTATTTATCAACAGAAATGTATGGAATGCAGGTATCAATAATGTATATACACGGTTGCTCGTAAAGTTGGAATAAAAATGTTTATATTATTTTTATGTGAAGATCAATTTATGATGAAAATATCTGGAAACTTATGTTGCTTTTGGTCAAATTTGATAGGTTATCTTGTTTGGTGTGAAATGGAACTCCGAATGAGATCAATGTTCTCATGTACTGGTAAGGGGGCAACAACGCAAATGGGTCAAAAATGTGATTTTTAGGTCAAATTTGATTTGACCTGCCTTGTTCAAGATCACTTCTGTACTCAAGTTGAGTCGTATGGAATGTTTATCTATAATAGATTGATAAGCAGGTGATTGAATGTCTTGGTCACGCTTGACTGCTCCAAGGGAATGCTTGGAAGCAAAGCACAAAATAGTCAATTAACGCCGTAGGAGCTGTTGGTAAATGTAATCAGTCCCTGTTTCTTTAAAGGTCTGCCATTCAGTAATTGTCTGTTAGTGTCATCCAACATGTCGATACATCGGATGTTATCGATGATTCCCTCAATTATCATAAGTGTTTTGACTCAATACATATCAAAGCAGCTTAAACCGAAACATTTACACCATGTTTTATCATCAGAGAACACTAACAAGAGTCGTAAGTTTTATTTTGAACTCTCCCAACACCCATTCTTCAATAATTATCCAAACTCAAATTGAACCTATACTCCTCAGTGAAAACAATATGCCGCCAACTTGAAATCCCTGGCCAGTTCCTCAATCTGCTCAACGTCCTAAATCCTCGCTGCCTTTTTCCAAGCATGATATTTTTTACCTTTCGTTACTTTACACATATGAGTGAATAATCCTAAAATATTTTAAAGAACATAATTCACACGGGTTTACTCCACTATCCTGGCACTACTGAACAATCAAATGTGCTCGTGGGTTAAATTGCAAGAGTCTGTTTAAACATTGACAGTCTTCCCTATGTGAATTCTTTCAGGGATGGATTCTTAATAAACGCGATTCGATGGCATTACTGTAGTCTCTTGGACGTCTACAAATACTGGAAATCATATAGCAGTAACAACCGAAACATATAGCTACAGGACAAATGAGTTATCTTTTGTGCTTCATGGAAACAAAGTGTCTATGACCCTTATTCATTTTCTCCCGTAGTGCCGCCATTTGAAAGCAACAAAATGTTGTTATTGGAGTAGATATTTACGATATGTTGCAATACTTTTGATGATTGTGTGTAATTGTGGTCACCATTATCAAAGTCGCGAAACGAGACACAATTAACTTCAAATATCTGGTTGGTTAAGGATAAGTCGCACATTGTTTAACCAAATAAGATAATTTGAAATAACGAAATGAAAACATTTTGATTTTGTCCCTTATATTGTTTAAGAATACGTTTATCGCTAACTACCTTTTCTTCCATAGAATGTAAACATGGACGATATGGACTTAAGTGTAATGGGATATGCACATGCGTCGATGGAGCCAGATGTCACCATGTCAATGGCGAATGCTCATGTGACCAAACGTTTGGTGACCAGGACTGTAACAAAGGTACAAAGAAAAAAGAAAAAAAAATGGGCTAGCAAAAATATAACAGTCTTGTTAAGGCTAACGTGTCAAAATGTATAGTTTATATCTAACAAGAGCAAGAACGTCATTAATACTTGTTACTTCTGCTTCCTCTAGATGAGAGAACTTATATATAAGTACACTTTGAACGCTTTTGAATATTGAGAATAATATAATCAGAATGTGCATACCTCGTATGTTATTTATTTCTGACATACAAGTCATGAAACAATTTGTAAGGACATAGTCGACAATTATGCCAATTATTTTATTTTCTGTATAGTATACCTCTATCAGAACTGACATTCAGCATTTCATATTGTAACATAATAGTTATAATAATATACATGTGTAATTATTTTTGATATACCCATTATATAAATTGAATAACTTACTGTAGTAAAATGTACGCCTTTTATTTATGAAATGCTTTCACTCTTAGCTAATCTACGAGTTCAAATCATGACTCCAAATGACCCGATCTTTGATGGAAGTAACTTAACTCTTACATGTCAAGTAAACTTACCAGCCGCCGACATTGGTAATAATGTAATGTGGAAACTACCTGATAAAAGTACCAGAAATATCTATCAGAATGGGCAAGATATTGGGACCTACGATCTACATCTATCAGAACTGCAAGCAGAATACGGAATCGGGCAATACAAATATTACAAGTGTGTTGCTCGTACTGACCTTCACGGGGAAGCTTATGAAGTTTGTGCAAGTACCCAAATAAATGTTACAGGTAATAAGCTTGAAATCTTTTATTAGATGCAGTGTACTATTAGTTATATGGTAAAGCAGGACATGATATGGTAAATTGTCGCAAAATAACGATTTTATCATACCAAATATCGACTGTGAATGAAGTGTCATTTCCAGGCTAAGCGCAGCTGAGTCTTGGTATGTCACTGAGCGGGCAACAATTCCCCATATCATACCAACCCTCAATAACGAATCGACGAGTCAATCTTAATTATCAAACTATTTATTTTATTTATTTATTTTTCTCCAATTTTTTAGCTTTATTTCACAAAGGTCAACAAAAACAGACCTCTTTTAATGAAGGTTTTACTCTACATAATACTGCTCATTCCTATAAATTTTAAATGCAATGTTGCGTGACAGAATACAAATGCGTCTCGACGCACTTAGTGGTTTGATACAAATTATAAATGGGTCACCGATTATATTTCCAAATTTGGTCATAAATTCTATTGTGGTATGAGAATATTATATGCAATGTTACAATGAAGTAGGCCTTCACTTAAACATCTATTTGAATGTATGACTCAACTTAACCAAATTTATCCTGCTTTTTCAAAGAGATAAAAAACAGCAAGAACAAAAAACACGACAAAGATGAAAAATGCAAAAAAAAAAATCTTTGGGTCAATGATGTTTTAATTTAAGGTTAAATGAGGTCTATAAGTTTTCAATCACTTATCTACAAAACATCAGTGTAGTTCAAGGTATATACACACTTTCTAAAAAATTACATTATGTCTTCTTTTTTTTTTCCTGTTAAAATAGCTCCTGGACGTGTTTTTGATAGCAAAGATAGTATTGAATACTCTGAAATTGGAGGAGTAGTAAAATTCAACTGCACCATTTACGGAAACACAAATTATACGATAAGGTGGTATGAACCAATGAGGGCCAATATTTCCAATACAAAGGATAAAACTAATAATGCATCGCAAATTGTCCACTCATCGCTTTTTACGTCGAGCATTTTAATTATTTCTAATATATCACGTGTTGATAATGGTCAATACACATGCGCCGTGACCAATGACGACATAAATGGACTTCTTATTCCGGATCAACGTTCTGATGAGCAGATATTTACATTAATAGTTCAAGGTAAGTATTGATATTGTAGATTTATATCACAATAACAATTCGTATCCGTATTTCAATAATTTTCAGCATTTTATAAGGTGTTATTTTGTGTGTTATTTATTTTATTGTATTCGCTTTGTTATTTTAAATTGTGACCCTTTCAAATTCAATTATGTTCAAAATGTGGGAACGCCCTTATTGTATTTATATACTTATCTTTGCATTATTATATATATGGTCCTTTCTGACGGAATATTACATATTGGTAATATGCATTCAACATTCATATTTTTCTTCAACACAGAACCGCCAGAAATAGAAATAACTTTTGTAGCGCCATTAAACGGATCTGAAATCAATGTCTCTTGGTCTGTTATATTCGACGGCAATGCTGCAATCAAGTTCTGTGATGTCGGATACACAGAACTACCAAATACAATTGGTATTTCGTCGAATGGAACACGCATTCTTCAACGCACAAACACTACCTCGACACTTCTAAGAGATTTAAAACCATATACAGAATATAATATAGATGTTACGTGTGAAAATGACGTTGGACCTAGTGATGTTGTTTTATATCAGAATGCTGTGATGACAAATCAATCAGGTAGTGATTCATTTTTAATAACAAAGAAACAAATAAATATCTATCAACAATTAATATCATGGTCTTTTCTTACTCTCAACGCATAAGAAAAAACATTAATTGCAGATATTATCACTCATTTTTCATACTTTCACACTCATTTCTATTACTATTCCTCATACACACTGCCATATTAGACTCACCAGGTATACACTGTATGCAGCGCCCCATGAAGGTGCATTCGCACAGGGGACCCACGGCTTTACGTGACTGTCCGACCACGGAGCAAGTAGAGTAAAGTTTCTTGCCCAAGGAAACAAGAGGACGAAAACCGCCCGGCCCGGGGCTCGAACCCACAATCTCTGTATTACGAGACCCGTGCTCTAACCGCTCGGCCACGCTCCCCTCTTTACGTATCCAGCCAAGCCATCTACACAAAAGAAGCACCCAATCTAATCCATGCCAAACATGGCATAGATCTTAACTTGTCCAATGACATTAAAATAGTCAAGAAAGGCCTTCAGTTTCTTTCACTAGCTGAATGTTCGATTTTCATGATTTTGAAATGGTTTTGTAACAGGCCCTGGATCACCTCGTGATCTCCAACTACGTCACATTTCTGTGTCATCGGTGTTGGTGCAATGGAAGGAACCAGAAGTCTTGAATGGACCAATTTCTTTTTATCTTGTTAAAGTTAAAGGTGGAAATAATCGAACAAAAGAAATACAAAGTAAGTTTTCAGTGTCCACTCTTTCGAAGCTGTCGCTGCCATCGGGCACTTAAATCCAGTTGTCCTCTAATTTGAAATTACCTGCCTCAATTGACATTGATTAGCTCAAATATCTGGCATACTTATGAACGTCATTGTTGATAATAATGCCACCTCCACGCGTGGAACATTCCGGGATTAAATAACTTTACTCGTGATTTCTGCTATGAATGCATATTTTACAAAAATATGAATCAGACTAATCCCGGATCCCGTGTTGCGACTTAGTAAAATTAAAGTAAGATAACATATATACGGGTTATGTCACGTTGTCGCTGTTTATTCATTTTTGTTACGCTGAGCTCTTCCTTCTTTGATATAATAAATAATTTCATAAACATTCTCTTATTTGTTTTTTTTTACTCGAAAACTTCAAGCATCAAGAGACAAGCTTTTTACAAAGGTTGACGGACTAAATCGTGCCTCGAACTACAAGGTTCACGTTATTGGTGTTAACGTTGAGAATGGGATTCAGTATCGTGGTGTCCAATCAGAGGAGCTGAATTTCAAAACCCTCAATTCCTGTGAGTCTTGTTGTCTTTATTTTATTATATCATAGGTACAATATGTTTGAGATAAAATTGCCACATATTAAACATTAGAGAAATAGATTTTTACATAAGAGAGTTATCAATTGCAAAGCATAAGCATCAGGAACTATTACATTGTTTAAACAAACTTAACTTATAAATAGTTCTATAAATACAAATGGTTCAAAGAATGTATTCTAAAGCTTACTGAAGAAACCCAAAGAAACAATGTAAAGCCCAAGCCTGGTAAAGCCCAAGAAAGAATGTAATGCTAATGGATATGAATGGGCTTTTTAATCCCTTCAGATCCTGTTCAAGCTCCGACACCGACAACTAGGACCATATCTCCGACTACATTCCAAATAAATGTGATACCAGCTGCTGATGTCATTGGTCCAATAGCGTACGTACATTGTTTTTATCTGTCGTTCTTACCAACAGTTTGTTGTTAAGCTAAAATAAACAACGTTGTTGAGCAAATATTAGGGGGAAATGGCTAAAATATAACTGTAAAATCAGTTGCAGTTAGTATGTAGGTTTTTTCGCGTTGTGGATATATAACACGTAAAGCATCTACAGACCACATTGAAACAATAAATTGCAGCCAGGATATTTATGGCGACTGCACATATTGACATATTTTGCGTGGATTTATTGGAAAACATTGTATAAAATCACCGATTTTCCTCAATCATTTTGAAGATCTCTAATATCATCTTTAATATTATAGCGAAAAAACATAATCCTGAAAAATAGAATCAGGATGAACATGGAAGTTATTAAGATGAATATTAAAAAGAATGAGTCATAAAGTCAAACACGGCGACAAATTCGAATCTATCCATCCACAAGCATGTTGGACTGAAAGCCACTATTTCGTGGACACGATAAACAAAAACATGGAACTGCACGGACACACATAGTACCAGGTTTTACATGCATATAATAATGGCCCTTGGTTCTGGATTATTTACATTGTGTAAAGAATGGTAATGTTTAGTTTAGTGTTAGATTTATTCTTTACAGGTGTTACCAAATCATTGTTATACCACTATATGATGTTGAAGAATTATCTGACAAAGCCCCTGACGAAGATTTTCCACCAAACAAAATTACTGATTATGAAACAAGTGTCGGTCGTCCAGGCTATCCATTCTCTGCAATGTTTCTTGAAGGGTAAGTGGATCTACACGAGAGCGCAAATTCATATCAATGAGAGTTTCCGTAAATTCTCTTTCTATCTATATTGTGATTTCACGGGCGTTAATACTCTGCGTTCTCTGTGCAGTATTCTGCCTTCATGCGTAAGTGTAAACGGTCTGTGGAGCTCCGGATCTGGATCTCGGAGATGCGCATTTCCCCTCCTTGTAGAGAGTTCCACTGACCCACTTTATTTTAAAGACTTACTGCTTAATGTTGCTATGTTGACAAAATACGGATGACAATATTCTTCTTGAAGATCTCTCCGTATGTTGAGAGTGTATCATCCATAGTATATTTTTATTCTTTACATAGTAAACTAAGAGCAAAACAGATTCCCATTTATCCATTACTTTAGCAGTACCTTTCAGAAGGGAGAAAACACTGTGTCTGCCTAGCTTTAAGCCCGATATAATATGAAAATCGATATGCAATCAGTTGTTTCATAAATTGTATTTTGTACATGGAGAGATCTTTTAGAAGAATATTGTCATCAGTATTTTGCCAAAATAGTAACATTCTGAACGTTTGTTCACTGTCGTTGCCCCAATGCTATGGAATGCCCTCCCATCCCATGTCCGTAGCTTGCCAACCATTAATCACTTTAAGGGTCAGCTTAAAACATTCCTCTTCAAATCTGCCTACAATTTTGTTCTTCTCCATTTTTTCTTATGTTTCCTTTGCGCTTTGAGATGTTTTTATGTTATTTGCGCTCACAAATATGGTTTTTTATTATTATATTATTAGTATTAGTATTACACATTCAAATGCATTAACCAGTTAAGATTTGGCTCCATATATTTTTATATGCAAATACAATTAAGATTTTACTGTTTCATTTGCTACTATTTTTCAATCATTAAGATCTGACGTTTCAAGCACAAATGAGATCATAATTGGTGACGGAAGAGTGACCCATTGCAATCTGACATACCAACAATCAACAAGACATAAACGAGACACAAATGACTATTTTGAAGCTGAAAATGGTCCGTTGCTTCCAGGTGTAACATATTCTGCCTTCACCAGAGCTTTCTTTCAAGACGTAAGCCATGAACATAATATTTGTTTCTCCAATTATAAAAGTAATAAATAAACATACTTTCTAATTACATTGAGCTGGATACGTTTAGTATAGGGCAACTTTAGATATGATTGACTGATCGATATTTTTAGCATACGGCTAAATAACATGAATGAAACTATGAATTCACCCGTTTGTGTCCAAAAATAGTCAAAAGGTCACCGCTATTAATGAAAATAATAACTTTTGTATCGTCTTTTACTTCAGTCTTTGTTTAACACATATGTTTGTTTTTGGCCTTGGTAATTTCTCCGGGAGCAATCCGTCAGAAAAAGTATCTCAGCCCAAAACAATCACCAACGATTTTAATCAACGACCTCAAAATATATTTTAATGATTTTCATGGCATCTGCCCATATACTTACACTGGAAAAATATTACCGCATTTTTACGGATTAAAACATATCTTTTCTGACGATTAAATGCGTTAAAACAATTTTAACGATTGTAAAGTAATTTTACTCCAAATCTCCGTAGTTTCTACATCATTTCCGTTTCTTAACGGAAATATTCGGTTAATTGTGAATTTGCCGCCAGGAATCTCAGATATGATCAGATAAAATCATTTTGTTCGTAATTCTCATGAATCAAACGCAAAATATTTATAAAATTACTGCATACTCTTTAAAATCTTTGATTGAAGGAGTAAATACACCAATTTGGCTTTAAATATAAATGAAAACCCATTTTGACTAGCAGTGAATGGCCTAGATGATTGACATGATTGAGCACTTAATTTCCAAACACTAGACCCAGGTAATTTCGAGTATTAGTAAAATATGAGGCAATCACCTTCAGTTATAAGGAAATGAGCAAAATGACAGAAGATGATTTTATCAGAAGATAATGTTTATATTATTATAAGGTAAAATGACTGTATTAAATTTTACGGAAATCTGCAAAATTGACAGGAAATATTTTTCGGTGTAAGAAAGACAAAATTGAAGAATACCGATTCACTAAACGTTCATATTTATAAGTTTTATTTGTTTCAGGATTCTGGATATTCATCGAGTCCATTTATGGAACCAGTGTCAACAAAACGTACGTAAGATAATATTGGATTAAAGAAAGACAAATGGATAAAACACCTTAAAACCTTTACAAGCCCTTGAAAGGATAACTTTCTTTAAAAAAAAAACACTTAGATATATTATTGGGGTTCATAATAATACAGATACATGTATAATTACAAGGACAAAATTTTTGTAAATATTGTAAGTTAATAGTGGAATTATTAATAATTTGATCCATCTTCTTCTCCTTCTTCTTATAGCATCAAAGTTAGGTAAGTTTTGATCCAAACTTAACTTTTTTGAGCCTTCCTTAAATAAAAGTTTGTTTTTAGTGAAACCTGTAATGGGTGGAAATCAACTTAAAAGTCAAAGTCAGTTAAAAGTCATCTTCTTCTCCTTCTTGTAGCATCAAAGTTAGGTAAGTTTTGATCCTAACTAAACTTTTTTGAGCCTTCCTTTAATAAAAGTTTGTTTTTAGTGAAACCTGTAATGGGTGGAAATCAACTTAAAAGTCAAATGCCTAAGGTTTTCGAAAGACCGTTCAACTGATTACATTAAACCTGTTTGATCTGTATCAATGAAAATAAGTAAAACACATTATATCATGATTACAGTGATTTGAGCCGTGCAATAGTTTGTACTATTGCACGGCATGATACAAACCTGTCTGATATCATGATTTAAAACAAATATTGAATGACTATGCACGTGCAATATTACAAAATATATCATTCGGTCAAATTTGGACTGATCCACGCCTCGTGAAATAGAAAAGCCCAAATTTGACCTGATGATATATTTAGTACAATTGCACTCTCAAGCATTCAACATTTGTATACTTGACCACGTGTATATAATGTAAATGCACATTAATGACCTGTCATAAGCTTTTTACTGACTCCCTACAACGTCATTCTTAGAGTCACAGTGAGGTAAATAAAATACTTATATCTCTATCCATGAATCCCTTGTAACTGGCTATGAGGTTGCACTACTTGTGCCCATGTATTATACATGATTCATGCACACCGCGTGTGCTCTGTGTATCGCCTAGCCAATCAGAACACAAAAATATAAAGTACGCGGAGTGCAGTGGATCTTCACAATGCACTGCGCTTGATGCGTTCCTGTTTACGTAGCGGGTTTAGTGCGTATGGACATTTCATTGTTTTTATCGGGTGGTTATTTATTTAATTAAGAGAAGTTTTGGATTTTGATGGTCATATCCTAATTTCTTTTCACAAAAGATACAATATTAATTTTTTGTCGTGTATGAATTAGATTAATAAATGATGTAATCATTGCCACACCATGAGCAAGAAAAACTATGCAAGAAAATAATCATTGAGTTACAAGAGTCTTAACAGAAAGTCTCTATGTTCAAAACACAGATGAAAATATACAAATATCATTAGGCGACAGTAACAAGATCAATGAGGGCGCTGTTGTAATAAAGTATCTCAACGAGTTCACATACATTTGCGACAACCAGTGGGACATCAACGATGGTCACGTGATTTGCAAGCAATTGGGATTTGAATTTGCCATCAATGTTACTACTGGCGGCAATTTCAGCTCCGGCTTTGGTTATTTATTGGATAGCGTGGAATGTACCGGAAATGAGAGTAATCTCTTACGCTGCCATCATTCGGGAGTAGGAAATCAAAGCTGTAGCCCACATCAAGTAGCCGGAGTAATCTGTAATACGAAAGAAGCTAGTAAGTATGTTGTATACTTGTATAATAATGCTTTATATAATATTTGAAAACAGTTGCAACGCCACCGTGATTATCCATGCTTGATTCAGGAGGGTTCAATATATTATGTAACAACAAAGTTTAGTTTTGACCAAGGTTAAAAAACCGATGATGAAAGCCACGACAATCAACAATAACAACACCGTACTCCACCACCACAACAACATTTTTTTCTACATTAACATCATCATGATCATGAACAACAACAACAACAAAGTAGCACATCTGACTTTCAAACTAAATGAATGATATCATTTTTTATCATCAATATTAGATACAAGTTTTTGTAACTATTGTGCGAGTTATCCATGTGAAGAAGGAGAAGACTGCAATCACACGCTAGATGGGAGCGGTTACACATGTACCAGAACCAGAACTTATACTGCAGCTACAAGCTGTACGGCAGAATCTCAACCATCAGAAATACAAGAACCCGGTAAGGCATGACTCCAGTTAATCGCAGACGATGTTGGCTACAACAGAGATAATTGATGCATTGACGACGATGGGAAATATTTTGATAATGGACGGTAGTAATTTTAACAAAAATAAATTCACTTAATTGCTTAAACTATACCTATCTTCCAGCAAAATACAACTATACTTCAGAGCATAATTACGTCATCCACTTTTTGCAAAGAATTCCTGGACGTTTTTAACTCAAACATACTTCTTTAACTTCAAATGGTGTTTTGATTTCCTTATGATTTGATGCAATGATTTGATTCGCATTTATGTTTTCCACACGAAATCGACGCGTTGTTGTGAATATGATGATACATTTAAAAACAAATTTCGCAAGATCTGTTATAAAAGAAAAGCAAAGAACAACAATTGCTATTTTATATTCTAGGTTTCAGTAACTTTTAATATCTATACTGTATTGCAATACCTTACCACTCATCATTTTCCCCATTTTTTACAGTTAAAATCTCAAAAGAAGGTGACGTTCGTTTAGTCGGCGGTGATCATCAAAACACCGGACGTTTGGAAATATTTCATAACCAACAATGGGGAAGCATCTGCGATGACCTATGGAATGCCAAGAATGCAAAGGTTGTATGCAGGCAGCTGGGCTACAAATATGTAGATGTGGTTGAGATTTATGGGTTGCCAGTTGCAAACCGTGGACAGTCTATATGGATGGACAATGTCTTATGTGACGGAACTGAGCTGCATTTAGCTGATTGCGCGGGAAATGCGTGGGGTGTCAATGATTGTACACATTTTGAGGATGTTGAGTTGTCTTGTCTGACAGGTATTGTATAATTATCATCTGATTTACCTGTCAATAATCAACTAACCAACGTCTTAAAATTGTGTAATTGTAACTAACTGTAGTGTAACTATTAAAATGTACTATTTAAAAAACATGATACCCCGGACGTGATACAGACTTCTTGATTTTAAATCGAAAACGGATCTATAAAAGAACATTTGTTCCTTCTGCTGTTATACCGAATTTAAGTTCATCAGCCATTTTGGATGATTTCCTGCGTGATATTGAAATTAAATTTTCGATGGTGAAAATCAGGTGAAAGACCTTTTACATTTAGTGGTTAATCAAAAATTATTTTTTTTGTTTTCAACTGCTTTATAGTCGAAGACATTGAAATTCGTCTAACTGGTGGCCATTCACAGTTTCAAGGTTTACTAGAAATCAAATATAAAGAAGAATGGGGAACGGTGTGTGATGATAATTTTGATATGGAAGACGCCAATGTCATTTGCCGAATGCATGGATCTGACAAAGCTGTTGAATTCGGAACCAAAATAGATTTCGACAAAGCTGCTGAATTCGGAACCAATATGGATGCCAAAATTATAAGTGGAAGTCAACCGATGCGACCTATTTGGTTGGATGATTTAAATTGTCTAGGAAATGAGAAACATTTACTCGAGTGCCAACATAATGGATTTGAAAATAACAACTGTGATCACTCCGAGGATGTTATTTTAAACTGTGAAATACCTGGTACGTTTTGTGATTTATTTATCTCAACCACTTGTTGCAGATTTCAACTCCCGAAATGTCCTATTGCATCATGGTCCTTCATAATTCATTCAATATACCACTTACTTAATGTCCCATAAATGCATCATGAAAATACTGTAAATCCGGTAGTTTCTGAGCAGTCGACCATATAATAACATTTGGTGCGCAGGTGACGTCATGCGCACAACTAAGAAGAATGGTTTTTGCGCACTTTAACGTTGCTTTCAAGATGCATTATGGGACATACGAAAATGGTATGTGTTACGATAAATGAGGTATGTTTTGTTGTGTTGCAACTTCCGACGTTGTCAGGTATGACAAAAAGTTAATATTTCCCCTCATCTCAATCATCCCCGCATTCATTTCATACTAGAACCACAAAATACCAAAAGTCTCTCTCTGAGGTATCCGATGAAGAAATATATTTCCAAGTACGTCATTTTCAAAATAATATCTTAAGTTTCCGTGTTTTTGTCTACCTCAATGTAGCGGAAGGTACTTTACGACTAGCTGGCGGTAGCACCAACCGTGAAGGTCGAGTAGAAGTATTCCATGATGGTTATTGGGGGACGATATGTGATGACAGGTTTGGAATGGAGGATGCTATCGTTATATGTAGTCAGTTGGGATTTGACTCTGTTGTTGGGTAAGATTGTAATGGATGACGGTTGCAGTTGGAATAAATAAGGTTTCAGAGTAGCTGTCGCATTGTAGCTTGTATCTGCAGCATACGACCAAGCCTTTGCAATTTGAGTTGTCGTATTGTACCATGCATTTGCACATTGCTGCAATGGTCTATCGTAAGAAAGGTTCAGTTTATTCCAACCAAAACGACTTGTCGTTGCGACCATCGCCATGCTTGCCGCCTATCGTCGTGCTTGCCGCCAAATTTTCCAGATGCGACACGGTCGGGTTTGTGCACCTGAAATTGTTGACGTCACGCTGGTCGTGAGACCACCACAACAGGCACTCTGAAGCCAGCATAACCCTAACACGTCACAGTCCAACAAAATCCAACAAGCAATAATCAAGATATTCGCCCAAGTCCAAAAAAAACGTATTATAAGTCATAGACCGGGGATACGGACGGGCACGAAAGTACTGCCATGGCAGGCCATGCTCGGTGGCGTGCCATAGCTTGACATTGGAACGGGATGCGAGAGGTCAAGGGTTCAAATCCCAGGGGAAACGGGAAATATTTGTATGACGTATTGGGACTTAGATAGTTTTTAAGCGTTTGGGAGTTACGGTTAATAATATAAGCCGTTCGATCATACTTTTGCCGTTTGAGTTTGGATGAGACTGTGTTACCGTTATGTAGGCCTATGAGAGCAGTTAGTATGTAACTCTGTTGTTGGGTAATTTTGGAATTTGGATGCTTGCGTTGTATGAAGGCAGTTATTATTTACTTTCCTGCCGGGTAAAGATATATGTGTAACTGTGTAACCCAGAATAAATATAATGACAATACTCGATAAGAGACATTTGCAAAGTTAACCAAATTGAAACCAGAGAAAAGGGACAAAATGATAATTATGAAAAAGGGTACATTGACAAATGCCAGTGCGTTGATAATAATAATGGCAATGATTTTAGTGCTTTGAATAAATCGTTTAGACTCACCAGACTCACCAGATACACACTGTATGCAGCCCCCTAAGAAGAAGCATTTGAACAGGGGACCAACGGCTTTACGGAGCAATTAGAGTAAAGTTTCTTGCCCGAGGAAACAATTTCCATCAGGCCCAAGCTGTATGGTTCAGAGAAAACGATATTACATGAACTGTGAAGATGTATGAAAGTGAGAAGTGTCTCTGATCTATCGTTCATTGTTCATCTATTTATAAGGAGGACGAATAACTTAAAGTAACAGGCATATAGCAAATATATGTGTCAAATAAGAAGCATGGTATGGAATTAAATATTCTTGAGTTTAATCCAAATAAGACCTCATCAGATGACGAACTTATTTTGCCTCCAGCAGAATCTTTAACAGCGCTACATTTGGCAAAGGACGGGATCCAACGTGGATTGATGACTTGGACTGTGTTGGAAACGAAGAAAGTGTACTAGATTGTCATCGTAATGAATGGGGACAAGAGAATTGCGACCACACAGAAGACGCTGGAATCATTTGCAACACTACCTCATGTAAGTTAGGGCAAATACATGTACCTTTAGAAAGATCAGCCACAATTTCACAAATGTATTTCATTTACCATATTTTACCATTTAAGTTGAAGTACTCCCTATTATGTGGTATATGTTTAAAAAGCACACCCTTTCCAATATGTTTCTTTAAATAATTTTTTTTTTTACTTTTTCTTTTTTCTCTCCACAGAGCAATTTGAAGTTAGATTATTTCGAAGAACATAAGTTGTCTATTTTTGATATCAAGTACGCCACCAACGGTTGACTTATTTATGGTGA
Organism: Ophiothrix spiculata; assembly: GCA_000969725.1. NCBI lineage: Eukaryota > Metazoa > Echinodermata > Ophiuroidea > Amphilepidida > Ophiotrichidae > Ophiothrix > Ophiothrix spiculata. Next base: position 85,045 of record JXSR01S013658.1, read on the forward strand.
ATTTTCCCGGTGTTTAGTGAGAAAAAGTCGACATCCATCATAAAAAGTGCAGTACAAATTATTTTAACACTTAAGTGCATAAGGGGGGGTCCATATGGACCCTGGATTGGCGCGAAAACGCAAAATAACCAAATAAAGCTGTTTTATGTATATAATTGTCAAGGTAGGTGTTACGCATGTTTTGGTGCAAAAGAAAATCAAATCAGTCGAGTCGCTTTGAGATAATAAGCACAGAGGAGGGTGGTCGTTGCCCGGGGGTCGTTGCCGGACGGTATACGGTATCGTAGCCGACCCACGGTGACATCATGTCTTATACCGCCTCTGGCGTGAAGCCGTTAGGATTCACTTCCGGGATGATCACTAAAAATATGATAACATATATAAAAAGTGGGGTTCACGCGTGAACCCCAGCGGATTTAGAATGACATAATTATGTTGATTACTATAAGAACACTTTTGTATTTTTTTGAGGAAAGGTAAAAATATGATCTTTGATTTTTTTTTTCTTCAATACGTGAGTCACGTGACCCAATAGAAATCGTATCCTAAATTTGCGTTTTAGAAATCCCTCGTCCCTAAATCTAGTGGATGCTAATTATCGTGTCCACCACCGCCTGAATTAGCATAAACTGGTAAAATGATGGCGCTGTTCGAATTTTGTTTTGTCCCTAAAACCGAAACGAAACAACTTTTTTGAATTTTTATTTCAGCAATGTATTTGTAATTATAACCTGCTATTATGAACCAAATTTCATTGAAAAATTCCTTTGGGAAGACAGATTTCCAATTTTTGTCGGGAAATTTTTCGGAAAAATGAAAATTTGACCCAAATTAGATATCTGGCCGCCATTTTGACACGGAATGACGGATTTTTAATTGTTTTGTTTTACATGAATTTAATTGAGTTGGTTTATCACTGTGTACAGTTTTAAAGATAAATAATGTGGATAACATTGTTTTAAAGCGTTCAAAATCCAGGGTCCATATGGACACCCCCCTTGTGCACTAACGGGATTCTAAAACACCTTATGCACTCAAGTGTTAAAGAACACATGTGACAATCAGAATATTTTGTCTGAATGTATACCAAAATGTAGCTCGTTTTATCTGGTGGTAAATTAATCAAAACATTATTTCAATATTATCTGGTGGTTCTGCACTGACCATGGAATAATAGAATAATAGTAATATGTGTGTTGCTCTGGCAAAATGAGCGGAAAGTCGCGATTTTCAAAATTGAGTTTATGGCGTATTTTAATTCTGTATAATCTCAGCTTTCGAATGATATATAATAATGTCATACTTTCTTTCTACAGTTTTCGTTTAGAGGTCGAAATGCAAGACGGTCGACTCAAAATCTGACAATAAAAAAATGTCGCAAATCAAATTTAAAGTTACCGATTACTATAGTGTATAATAGCAAAACGCGATCAATTACCCGTGAATAATAAAGCACTTCCCGGCATAATTGACCTTCAAAACGCGAGGTATAGATTAAAGCTAGGATTCCTTTTATCCGTTTGCGGTGCGATTGCGGTGCGTTTTGAACTGTAAGGGTACTGGTCCGTTTAGCACATGATTGAATGTTTTCATATCGCATCGAGATGTTTTTATGTTTCTTGCGCTCACAAAATGGTTTTATTATTATTATTATTATTAATGGTATCAGGTTGACCAAAAGTTTTTTTTTTTGAAGTAACTATTTTTTAACTTATAAAAATCAATAGACCTACATATGCTACAATGCTTTTTCATAGAAAACCAACAAACATAATTATATTATTGTCCTGAGAATTGTAAAGATTTACAAAACTGCATTTATAAAATGGACATATTAAATAGGCTTTCAAGCCGGATTTGCTAGTTGAAAATAAAACATGGCTGACAGGGATGTTGAAATCAGAACAAATTTGAGAAAAAAAGTGATTCGCCAAAATTTGTCAGTTGCTTAGTCATAGGCTGAAATGCATTGAAAAAAGCAAATTGTAGATGTGATGACGGAGTTCCAGCTTCCGATTTCGGCATCCTTAGTGAAAAAAATCTCTAAAAAGGTGCAAGAAAGGTGCCGAATTCGGCACCTTTATCTAGCAACAAAATAAATTTAATGGTTTCCTCCTATCAAAGAGTCCCTGGTTTCATGTGAAATATGTAAATGTACAAATTATAATTTACAAGCTTTTACACACACCCTTACATTTAGATCAAGGGTCCTGTGATGGGAAGTGGGTGCAGAGAGAGGGTGGGAGCACTCGTATAAAATTGAAAATAGAACCCCAGTCCATTATCTAAACTTAGCTATTGGGCTTGGTGCCCAAGGGGGGGGGCTTAAAAAAAACGCCCCTCCGGTATGAATTTTACGTTGAAAGTCTGGTCAACGATATTAAAAGCATGTAAAATAGACCAAAATACATGGGGGAATGAAAATTGGATGAATCGTTTCAAAATGGCGGCTGAAAAAACAGTGTCGCGTCAAACATTTTCCAACCAAAAAAACATGTTCCCGAAGGAATTTTCGCATTAAATTTTACTCAAATTTGCACATTGCAAGTACAATAATTGCTAAAATAAAATTAGAACACAGATTCTGGAAAAAAGTTATTCGGTTTCGATTTTATGGGCAAAACAAATTTGAACAGCGCCCTCGAAAAAAATCACTTTATGCTAATTAGCACGAAAATGACTGGATCGATTTGAATTTTTTGCCACTGAGGAACCCGCTGCGTTGAGTTTGACAATTATACATGTGGAAATTTTTCGTGTTTTCGCACTACGCGCGAAAACCTGTGGTAGGGCCCCTAGGACCCCCCTGGTCACTTAAGTGTTAAAGAGTTACAACTTCTTTCTTGCATTCAAAGAGATTATTCACAAATTACCAATTTTATTGACTTTGTATGACAATTTATGAACATTTACTTTGCTTAAATTTGTTGTCATAATGGTCCACTTTATGTGACAAAATTTAAAATGTAAAATTTAGAATGTAAAATAAAAAATAGAACACCTACATACTATAAAGATGGTTGGGATTTTGGTAGGACCTATAGGGTATATGCAAAGTTGTAGCGTATTTTTGGATGTTTTAAACATATCTTTCTGCCTTCCTTAATTAAGAAAACCCTATATTTTGTCAAATATGCACCGTGGTAAATGAAGACCAATTGTTTTCAAATATGACATGTATAAATATTATTATATATATTTAAATACTGTAGTCTTATATTAACCCAAGAGGTATATTTCTGACAGAATATGCTTCTCAAAGTTCTTAAAAATCTGGATCTTTGGGACTTTCTGCCCAACAGAATGTAAAATAAAAACTAAACCACCTACATACTAAAAGGAGGGAGTATACAAACATTTAGAGATTTTGGTCATCATTTGCCAGCGCATATTTTGGATTTTTTAAACATATCCTTTTGCTTTCCTTAATTGAAAAAAAAACCCACTGTAAAATAGTGGCTCATATGTGCTGGGTCACCGGCCAACCCTTGTCCACATGGAGGTGAATGGTATCAGGTTGAAAGTTGAGATTCAATTTTGTCCCTCCGTTTTCAATGCAGTTATATTTCATCATCCTCTCTAATTGAAAAGTTTCAGCATAACCAAAACGCAAGCAAAAC
>JXSR01S013658.1:89259-102657 GCA_000969725.1 Ophiothrix spiculata
TGTAATGAATGTAGACTCATTTTATTTCCTTATTTAAACTATATCTAATATTTAAAGCCTAATATTTACATATTACATTTACATATTTACAGTACTATATAAACATGATAAAAATAAAAATAAAACTTCCCAACCGACAGACCTTACCCTTTGAATCAACTTTAGACCAACCAAATAATACGTGTATTATATGGGTGTATTCTGTACATTTTGCACACTATATAAAGCAATGTGCACTGTATGGACCTGCGAGGTCTATCATTTATGTTAGAGCGCACACCACTAAATATCTTCCCCATTGAAACTAATGCATTAGAGCCTCGGCCTATATTGTCCGACCTTTTCATACTGGCGTGACAGTATTTTGAAGTTAAGGTTAAGTTATAGCACTCACTTTTATCTCTCAAATGACCTTAAATTCATAATACATTTTCCAATAAAATTCTTCGCTAAGGGTTCGTAAATAGCACCCTCGCAATTTCCACCCAGTCTAAACGACCCCTAACCACTTAGACATGCACCGGAACTTACGTTGCCATATCCAAAATAACATGATGGATGCGGTTGTTTTGGATGCTATAAGTGTTCACAAGATTCTAGTAATTTATATTAATAAACAAAAAACCATGTCACGTAACTTGTAACCAGTTCTACAATCGTTGCAAAATAATCCTTGTGGACCTATGACCCTACACCAATCGTGAGTGATTTAGTGTTGTGCGGCCGTAAAACTTAGTAGAGTAATGAAATGGTTATTCTCCAAATGGATAAAACAGTATATTTCCTTGTTTTCAAAATATTATGGTGAAACTACACTTTTAGTCAAATAAACCACCAAAGAATGGTTCTCTGTTCATATTTCTTAGAATAATCAAATTCAAACCTGCCACAAAACGGATCGAGATTTCTTTCAGTTTTTTTAAAGTAATTTATAGACCAAGTAATTGTGTAACAAAAGTTAAATTTTTAAAATAAAATACTGTCACAAAACGGATCTTATGTGTTTTCTTTTTTTAATATGTAATTTGGTCGACCAAGTTATGAGTTAAGACATTTTAAAAGTATTAATTGATGGTGGATTGTAACCTAGACAAAGACATACTAAAGGATTGTCATCTTTTAGGAATGAAAGTGAATTCAATTAACAAAAAGGTTATTTTTCTTCAAGTCAAAGCGTACGTCTTTGCTATCTCCACGATGAAGAAGTGCGGTGTGCCAAGATCAGGGGGTACTAATCGACCAATGTATTGGATACATTATAAAAGCACAATACATGCTGTCGAGTATGTACTTTATGCAATACTTGTCTAATTCAAATGTTGTGGGAAATGATAATTGTCACAAAACTATTTTGGATGTAAGAGGTTTTTGAAACAAAGTCAATTTTTGATTGACATTTTCAACGGATTATAGGTGGTTTTGCAACAAATCGTTATCATTGCTTGGAAGGTACGGTCAAGAACTATATGTTTCAGGTTCAAACTCAAATTCCATAAAAATGGACGTAAGAGGTTTTGGAATCGGGCTCTTCATATGTTTCGTGGCTGATCTCAGCTGAGTGTTTGCCCTAGCGTGAATCTGTATTCAGTGCGGTCTGTGATTAGCTCGAGTCAACATGGTCTTCAAGGTACGGTGTAATAACGCCGCAAAAAACACACCATATATTTTCACACATCACATTTATAACGCACACACAAGTAATAACTTCACACATCAAATAATCACAAACACCCCCCCCCCCCCCCACATATAATTTCACACACATTTAAATCAATTTAACACCACCAGACGCAAACAATAAATAATTTTACACGTACACATCACATACAATTTACGCACACATCAAATATGATGACTCACCCCGAAAGGATATCAATTTTGATTTTATCATTTCACCTGTTGCAACATTTTCTAAGCTTTAAAATGACACCTTATTTGTCGAAATTGATCAAGGTGATCAAATTTTAGAACAGAAAATCTGCTGGAATTTCTTATTATTTTCCCTTTTTTTTTTTCTAATTTCACCCGTATCTTAAAAAGTGTTCTATCGCAAACTCCCCCTTTTTGGTGTGAGTCATCACAAATAATAAAGGCTTGTCGGAGAACGTTAGGTTAGGTTAGACTGTTGATATTGGGAACACATTATACCTTGTTCTATGGTTCACGTGTGTTAGTTTAGTTTACATTGATTTTAGTTTAGCTCACAACTCATCGAGCAATTGCCAGTGTCTTGGTTATGGCTTGTATCAGGACTCGCTCGTGTGTCGGGCGAGTTGTAAACTAGTCAATCTACGAAAATGCATAGGGATACGTGGACAAAATTGCAACACAAGATTTTTTGGCTGAAACTAACTGTTGATGACCTCCCAAACAACATATTCAAAATGTAGGAAAATATAAGCTTGTCAAAGTTGGTTAATTTGCATAAAACAAAATGGTTGCCAAAACAAAGGGTGACATTTCAAAATTGGTTAAATCTTGTTCAAAACCACACCAACATATTCCTCTCATCGCAAGGAAGCAGAAAAAGTATACATTTACTTGTTTCTGAAATATGGTCCTGGGGTTATAGCGAAAAATGTGAAAGGTCATATCAGAGGTCACGGATTTGATCCTATGGGAGTCCAAAATTTCACAAAAGTGTCCGATTTTGTTCAAACTGGTCTCAAACTGTTCCTCTTGCAAAACTATCTACATGAAGTAATAGTTTTCAGTGCATCAGATCAGGTGTTGCTATGGTTACAGGTCAAGGAAACCTTTGTGCTACAGGCACCAATGCAACGGTAAATATGGATTTTTTTTTCCTGCTACCATGGCAACAATTGATCTGACACACAGCAAACTATCGCTTTGTGTAGACACTTTTGCAAGAGGAACAGTTTGAAACAGTGTTTTTGTATGTATGGATAGTGGGGCTAAGCTTTACTATGGTACCAAACAACATCGCTTTTCTGATATCGATATCAAAGTTATAGGAGATGGTAACCACCACTCTCCAGACATCATTTATATAAAATAGCTTCGTCAAACAAGGGTAAATAATCAAGATTTTTAATTCTCTAATTCTTAATATCTATCTGTTTTACAGGATACAAACTTTTAATATTTTTACAGCAAACTATAATAATTTGTTCTTATACCATTATCTTTGTTATTTGATCAGTCGATTGTGCATTACGTTAAGGGCCCTGTCAACCCTTCGTTTTCTGAAATATTGTATGCTCTGTAACTCAGCAACGGATGATTAAATCCAAATAAAAGTATATGTTTCTAGAAGCGAATTTGCATTCTGGACATGATGGTGAGGTCTTTTTTGGACCAAAATGTGTCATTTTGGACCTAGGTCCAAAAATCATTTTTTTGGCCCAACATTTTACGGGAAAGCTTACTAAATTTTGCTTTGGTGAAATTTCGAACCATTTTACTTTTTAGAATCTAGAAAGCAAAATCTAGGAACGCTTTTTTCAAATTTTTGATTTTTTTTCTTAGTTTTTGAGATATTGTCAAAAATTGGTCAAAAAAATCTCAAAAATCCCACTTCTGACACAAATTTTTGTGTCAGCAGTGGGATTTTGACCTAGTTTTGGCAATATTTCAAAAATGAAGAAAAAAATCAAAAATTTGAAAAAAGCGTTCCTAGATATTGCTTTCTAGATTCTAAAAAGTAAAGCAGTTCAAAATTTTACCAAAGCAAAGTGTAGTTAGCTTTCCCGTAAATTTTGGGGCAAAAAATATGATTTTTGGACCTTTTTTGGACATTAGGGCCAAAATTTCACATTTTTGTCCAAAATTGACTTGACCAGAGTCTTTAGTATGCAAATTCACATCTAGAAATGTATACTTTTATTGGATTTAATTATTCGTTGCTGAGTTACAGAGCAAAACCACTTTCTGAAAATGGAGGGTTGACAGGGCCCTTAAAGTGTACAAGGGGGGGGGGTCCAAAAACGCAAAATAACCCAATGAAGCTGTTTTATGTTATTGTCAAGATAGGAATTGCGCAAGTTTAGATGCACAAATAATTCAAATCGGTCCTATCATTTTTGAGATAGTTAGCATTAACTGGTAAAATGATGGCAATATTCAATAACGAAAAAGCTGTCAATTTGTATATCTTAAGTTGGGAGATAGACGAACTGAACATAGGTACAAGGATATAAAGCTATAACGATACACACTAGTATACGAGATCAGAACTGATACTACCGTATTTCTAATAAATCGTACACTAAAACATTAATAACAATCAGATAAATCACAAACAGGCCAGGATTTCATTTTATTAGAAAAAAATCCTGGCCGAACTGGGACTCGAACCCGGAACCTCTCGCTTGCAGCGCGAGCGCTCTACCACTGAGCTATTCGGCCTCTCAGATAAACCGAGAGTTTTTAATAACCAAATAGCGTTGCAGAAGGTTCCGGTACAACACAAACATATAAATAGTATTACACGAGACAACCCATACTTCAGGAGCATTCCTGCTGCAACCATCTATCTAATATACTATATATCTTAAGTTGGGAGATAGACGAACTAAACATAGGTACAAGGATATAAAGCTATGACGATACACACTAGTATACGAGATCAGAACTGATACTACCGTATTTCTTATAAATAATCAGATAAAGAAATGGAGAAATACGCATCGTACACTAGAACATTAATAACAATCAGACAAATCACAAACAGGCCAGGATTTCATTTTAATAGAAAAAATGCATTTGTAATTATAGTCAAATTTTTGGCGGATTTTTTTTTTTATTTGGCCGCCATTTTGAAACGGAATAACGGATTTTTAATTTTTGTTTCATATGAATTGTATTATGTTGGTAAATTACAAATTCATGTAGACTTTGTAATTTTGTATTTTAATTCAAAAGCGACTCACATGAAGTCGTACGCGATCATTTTACGCGAAAATGTAGAAAATTAAACTTGTGGAGTGGCCAGCATAAATACTCGTCATTTTAATGTAAAGTATTCAATATCATCAAATCAAATGACAATTTGCTTATATGGGTTATTTTTATGAATATGGACATTTTTACCAGCTTCTAGTGGATAGAAATATAAAATGAAATGTTATAACAGGTGTATCAAAAAAAAAATGTGCACGGATTAAAACTGATCTTACCATAAATTTCTTGTTATTGTTGTAAAGTAAATTTAATAAGCTCTCAAATGCAGCAAAAATGATTGAAATCGGATGAAAAATAAAAAAGATATGGCTAATTTTGTAAGTACGTCTGTCCCAATTACGGGTTATGGCATTACATAAAAGCTAAGAAGTACTTACAAAATTGGTCATATCTTTTTTATTTTTCTTCCGATTTCTACAATTTTTCTGCATTTAGAAGCTTATTAAATTTGCTTCACTTCATAACCAATTTATGATTTGTTGTTTTTTATTAAGGTCAAAATTAGTTTTACTCCGTGCACATTTTTTTTTATCACGTGGTAGGCTATTTGGTTTTGTCTTTCCACTCATGAAAGTATTTGTACAATAATGCATTTAAAAACATAAAACTTAAGTCCAAATACTATAAAAAAAAAAGAAGACTTAAATACACAGTTAGTTACAAATTATTTGCGAGTAAATATCAATTGCGCCAAAATAAGCAGCAATGCTTGATTCGTAACTACATGTAGCTTTACACTGCAGGGTATACTATATACAATCGCCAGAAGATCCGATTTATCCTTTATATCGTTCCAGCTAGGGTCAGGTTTTTTATTTTGTTTTCCGAGTGAAGGGATAACTCTGTCATAGCCATATACACCTAATGACATATAGGATATGAATTTGAATTACTATATGGGCATTTTCACGGTCACGGAAGGACAATCACAGAATTGTTCTGTATTTCAAAAAAATACATTGCCAAAATTGAATTGGATAAAATAAAACTAATTCCATATTTAGTTGAGAATACCTGAAAGCATTCATATTCAACATGAATTTTTTCATAAAAATTCCTCTGTCGCAAAATATGCGGTCACGGAAGGACATCAAAACGGACATGGTTTTTCACCTTCAGTACATTTGTGAAAATTTTAATGAAAGTTATGAAGAAATTTTATTTCAAAGTTACTGAATGCATTGCTTGGTGTTTTTGCAATAGTTTGCCATGTTCCACATCAAAATATTCCCTACAGTTATGTTTTAACAATGCGAAATGCGAAGGGATCATGGTCACGGAAGGACGGTAACGGAAGGACAATTTGTCCGCTGATTTTTGGGTGCACTGAACTGTAAAGCCTAGTCAGGATTAACAAAAAATACCACCTCATGTGTAAATTTGATCCTTATTTAAGCCATTTAGAACAATAACACCCAAGTAAACAACCAAGAATGGGTTGAAAAAAATAAATGAAAATTACTACTTTTCATTATAAAAATCAAGAAATTTGACCAAAAAATAGGTTTTTTAAAGAAATTTCATAGACATCTTTGTTCAGTCTTTTCAAAATTAAGTTCATTTTAAAGAGCTTCAAAATAGCTTTCTTTGATACCAAATATATGGTGGTAGCATGTTTCATTGAATAGTTACATCCTTTTTTCAATATTTTTCTCATGTCCACTTTTTCGTGAAAATGCCCATATGTCATATTGTTAACAAACCGTAGAACATTCCAACATACACACGGAATTCTGAAGCAGCAAGACAGATTTCTATCCATATTATTCGACAGACCAATTACGTCTTTATATGTTCAAAGTTGTTATCGGCGACAAAATGCGGACAGTTTCTGCTCATGGTTTTACCTCGACAGCTTCAACCTCTGCGGCCAGAGTAACACTGAGTGAAGCGTAATTCCTTTTGCGGCTTTTCCGACTCACCATGTTCATAGAAACCAGCCTTTGGTAAAGAGAAGAATATAATATTATATATTATTATAAGTTGGTATGAGTAGAGGTTGCACAAATGTTTTAGGCAAGTTGGTAAATTCTGTTCTTTTTTCAATTTTTAATAGGTTATGATATTGTTAACATCATAACATGTGGTTTAACATCAGTGTAGTGATGTTTTAGAAAAGTTTATAGTACAGTCGACGCTGCTTGATCGTCTTAAAAGGGATTTTTGGTTAATTGACGTATTCAGTCAGGGAACCGTTTCTTTATGTACAAAACTGACCTGTTAATTCCTCCTGATAAACGGGATAATTTTTGGCAAAAATGCATTAATTTAATGAAAATTTCCTAAAACTATGATGATAAGTTGCAAGTAAATTGTAAATTCGGAAAACAAAATTAAACCACAATCCAAAATTCTGTTGAAAATCCCAGCAAAAATCTCTATCTATTCAAGAGGTCTCTAAAATTCTTTCGCTGTGTGCTTTTTTTGTCTGTTCATGAATTTAGTGTATATTTTAGTGTGAAAACATCTCACTTATATGGCGATTTCTGTATTTTGCTTAATCGGGACAACTGGTTAATCGGGATACTTTTGCTTCTCCTGAGGTGTCCCAATTAAGAGGCATCAACTGTACTTGAAATGGGCTCCTCTCTTGATTTAATTACTTAAATATGATGGCTCACCCCGAAAAGGGGGACTCAGTTGCAGACGATATCAATTTAAATTTTATCATTTCATCTGTTGCAGCATTTTCTAAGCTTTAAATTGACACCTTGCTTGTTCAAATTGATCAAATTCTACAACAGAAAATTTGCTGAAAATTCTTATTATTTTCTTTTTTTTCCCCCTTTTTTTTCTGGTGCCTATTTTCACCTGTTTCTTGAAAAGTGATCTGTCGCAAAGTCCCCCTTTTCGGGGTGAGTCATCACAAATATACTTCATTGCTTTAAAAAGAGAGAGAGATCTAAAAGAGGAAAAAATAACTTAAATTGTCTTGACATTTGGTCAACACATGTTATATGAATGATATCTTATCTAGTCATGCTAGTAAAAGTATCAAATAATAGCCCTGTGGTGATCCTCCTACATGGTGCCACACCAGAAAATAACTTCCCGTTGACCACAGAATGGCTTCATGAAAAAACAATAATAAAGCAACTGGTCGATTCAACACTGCTTTTTCTCAATTGATAATGATATATTCTAACACAAACTGGTGGTAAAAGTACACCATGAAGGCAAATTATTCGAGATACGGGACGCTGAAGTAATAACGCCCCCTATCACTGACAGCAGAATTGTGTATCAGACGCAAATTAGGGAAAAGTCTTAAAATTTTACCAAAGCACTCTGGAGATCAAAAATGGCATCGGAGCAACTTTAAATAAACCTAACTCTATAATTAAATAATAATTAAAATATTGACCAAACATATTGCTCTTCCATACCTTTTGAGGTCCTCATTTTGCCGATTTTAGAAATACCGAATCATTAGCGCCAGTTATTTAGTGTAGTGGACCCACTTAAGTCTGCACTTATGCAAGAATCTTCGTAACTTTTAAAGTTACTTTCCTTAAAGATAGTTCGACGCAATCGACGATGATCCTTTGATCTTATTGTGACCAAAGTGAATCTTCACCTTAATCTTCAACTACGTAGGTGAAGGCAAGTGTTTGAAAATCTTCACCTAATTCTATTATTGGCGATGTGAATTTGCACCCAGGGGGCGATGAATCCTCACCTTGAGTATCAACTATATTGTTTACGCCGCAATGTGAATGAATCTTTGTGCCGAATGTGAAAGACAAAAGAGGATACGAGGGACGGCGTGAGGACGGTAGTTTCAAGACACCATTTGACGCTTGCATTGGTGCTTCGAGCTCCATACGGTCTAAGGTGCGTATTCAGCATTATTCAACACAGCTGGTGTTTAAAATTTACTTATACAGCCAGAAGTCAGGTCGCTGAAATATCGCTTATTTTATTTTTATTTATGCATGAAAACTGACAGGAAATGCCGGTTTTTACATGCGTATGAATATTCATGAGATCGGATACCTTAGTTTAAAAAGCCTGTAAACTCGCCAAATTAGCATAGAATCTCAAACCAAACTTGCAATTAGAAGCATGAAAGTTATGAAAACATTTTGAAATTTTAAAAAAATGAAAAAATGGGAAATATTAGTGTCTTTTCGTGTGATTTTGCGAGCGTTTAATTTCCTCGAGTGAGGTCAAATTAGGTCTTTGCGTTTTACCTAAAATCTACGGTTCTGGACTTAATATATTTTAGCCACTTGGTCAAATGAGAGAGACAACACTTCTTTAGCAGATTTCCTAAAACATTTGAGATAAATCTGCTGAAAACACGTATCACGTAGGCAAATGTAACGCCTGGTCCAATGAGGTCAAATAAAGCATCAAATTTCTACGCAAAATATTATATAACCCCGGAAGTGATCAATTACGCGGCATTGTCTAATTGTTAGGTACATATAGGTAAAACACCCGTTCATTGATAGCGAGATCACGATAGTCTAGTGGTTTGGCTTTGGCTTTTGATTCTAGAGGTACCAGGTTCGAATCTCGACGGCGCCTTCTTTTTTTTTTCTTTTCTTTTTTTTCATTTGAAAACAAATTAGTATTTTTCCCATCATATTAGATTGATATTCCTTCAATAAACTATTTTTACACAAGAATTTCTATAGATAAACATGATAAAATTATTTCCCAATAACCCGTATGATATGCACAGTCAGAGCCGCAGGTCACAGTCACACGTAGACACGTGCTAAGAAAATGACGTCAGATTGGCCTGATATAGCCCAAGACCTTCGAAAGGTGTCACTTGTCGTTTACGATGTTCGTTGTGTATATCGGGATAATGAGATGACCGACATCGTGTCCCTTTCGAACGTTTAGTTGTAATGAATTTTCCCTCGATTTATTTTCTGTTTTACATGTCTTACAGGCATGATATATTTTTCAAATTTCATATATATGATGTCTGATATCTCATCTTGCAGTTTGTAAAAGCATTTCACATACAAGTTTGTAAAACACGCTACACGTAACCAGATTTGACCTCAAGTTTTAAAAGCTTAAAATTGACATTTTTAAACAAAAATGCAATGAAATGAAAAATGTTTATTCTCCACTGTCAAAAATAGGCTTATCTTATTGGAAAAACTCTAAATATTTTCATCCATATCTTTATTTTCTATTTGCACTAACCCCCTTGTGATTATAGGGGTTCGAAGTCCGAACTATCCGACAGGTCACATCGAGAAAAAAAAATCTAGCGACCGAGTTGTCCTGGTATTTTCCCGGTATATACCCGGGAAATGAAAATTAAATTGCTCATTAAAAGCTCATTTGCATAGGCTCTGCTGCTTGACTGTATAGAATTGTGTGTAAAACTTTACGACATAATATTACTCACACAGAATCCCCCGCCTTCGCTGATGGATTTGCATGAAGCGTCACAAGACTAGTTGTCCTATTACCACGTTTCAAATAAATGTCGCTTGGTTCTATGAGAGCAGATAATGGATGTTTTAAATTTGAATTTTTGGTCATGAGAATCACATCTAGGTCAAATGTATCGTCAGCTCCGACGTTGCTAAGATCAAGCTGAAATGATCCTACTCCACCAGTCACAAGATTTCCTTAATGAAATTTGATGAAGTATATTCAATTCAAACACAATGGAAATCGAATACAGGTTTAGATAATATTGACTATCTTTATTATTAAATTATTAAATTATTCAAAGATTTATTATGATGTAACTTATTTATACTTGATTAAAAATCAATGCATCATGCTCTTTTAGCAAATTATATAAACAGATTCAAAAATATGATTCAAAATGATTTTCCTCTCGCAGTCAATGACATACCATACCATTTTGATCAATTATCGTCAAAATACTTCGAACGATAAGCAAGTTGCTGTTGGTCGTGATTATGATACTTATAGAATTGTACGTTGGGGTAAATTTAAAGAAAAACAAGTATACATAAATACAAAGAAACTTACCAACTGTATTGTTGACATTTGAAATAGCAATAGTAAATCTAAGGACTTCCAAAACTTCCCGATGTAGCCTTTGAAATGTGTTTCCAGAAAGATCTTTTCCCAAGATACTTACTGTGAAAGCCTATTTTTGAGAAAACAATGTGCACAAAAAATCTATTTAAAGTAAAACAAAAAATAATTGCTGTGATTTGGTTGGAAACATTTGGAGGGTTTGCGAAAACAATTTCCTGACGTCTTTATTCTTATGCAATTGCTTGAAATACCATGAAGCACTTACTTAAAATATGTACATAATACTTTCTGGGCCATTGACATAGCGGCAGATTTTGGCGAAATTATCAGATAGAAAAATTGCTCTTTAACTTAATAGTTTCAAATCTTGTCACGTATTGCGTAACACCTCCGTCATACTCATCTGCTTACGTTATCATCAGAGACGGACACCTTACCTGCTCTGGCAAAACTATTTCAGTTGTATAAATACCAGCAGATCGTCCGGCAATATTCCGAAGGTTTGATCGTAGAATGACGTGCTGACCAGTAGCATCGTGTAATAGCAACTCATTAGCAGACTGGATAAGATGAGGGCTGATGATGTCTATTAAAATTGTAATATTTGACCCTGGAATGATTAAACAATAGCCAATAATGTATTTTATATTTTTTTCATATTTCATATTTATTATTTCCATATTAAAAAAACCAAGGATTTACAGCAAAACAACACAAACAAACTTTTAGAAACATATGGAGGAGTAGGCTGGAAGGCCAAAGAGGCCTGTAAAGTAGTCTACCCCTTGGTAACATAAAAAATACTACAGTCATGATCACTAAATAAAACAAGACAAGACAAGGACAGGCTCAAAAATCGAGAAACATTATCCATCTTAGGCAAACTATTACTGAAGTTCGTCACATACATGATCAAAAATAATATAATTGATCTTCTATAACAGGTGTTAGATTCAATTTTAAATTTAATTCATATGAGCTTTTCCTTTATTTTATTTTTTGTGTGTGTGCTTTACTCGACAAAATGTAATTGACCGTTCTTAAAGAATATATACCTGCCAGTGGCAACCCAGCAATCGGCGCCAGACCTCCTTCGTTTCCATGTTGCAACATTTGGAAAATAAAATCCAAGAAGCTGTTGGCGGTAACTTCAACTTGATATAAGTTTCCACGTGACACATGGTCTAAATTTAGACTCCAATTTCCAAGCGCAGGTGCATGAAGAATAAATATAAATAGATTGTTGGTATCTACAATGATATCTTTACGCTGGGTATAAAATGTAACAAGCAAACCTGTGGAAATATACAAAATATAAACTGTTATACATTTATATTTTCAGTTTAATATCACACTGTTTTGTTTTCAAATGTATAAAAGGATTGTTTCAGCAAGAGATACGCAACTTTTTCAGTTGCAATTCCGGTGTTCTGAAAGTTCTAATGGAAATTTTAAAAAGTACTTCTTCTAAAACTTACAACATTTAAGCTAAAAAAACAACTTTAACTTATTCATCTGAAGTTCACAAGTTGAAATTCATTGTTAAACCGTTAAATTTACTGCCGTTGCCATGGAAATGGCGGCTATCTTAGATTGTAAATACAGCTTGTCCCAATATTAATGCAACGAGTAAATAAAAGATATTTAAAAATAGTCGCTAAAAGATTAAATCATAGTAATATATGTTTTTCAAACGTAGAGTAATCACTCTACAACATGCTTTTTGTCCCGTTTTATTTTACCACTCCAGTCTAAAGATATGAAGAATTTAAGAAAGCCCTTTAAATCTACTTTGGTCCGATTTGTAAGTTTAGACTTCAAGCTAAAGAAATGCAAACTTGAAATGAATAGAATTCTGCAACAAATTAGAGCACAATCAATCCAAACCATCTGACCCGACCTGTACCTAGCATTAAGTGATATTTGAAGTTCATTTTTTAACTTCAATAGGTCAAAAAATTTCAATTTAAGTACGGATCTTCCTGATACTATCATATTCCTTGAATTTGTTACTTCTGGTGCAACAATCGGGTAGTTTAGGATATAATTTCTACTAAAAGAGTCGAAAAAGGGATTCTAATGAAATATATCAACCAATAATAAGTCTTTAACCGAAACCACGGACGAAAATTGAAGACAAAGGAGTTTAAGAACTCAAGTAAGTTAATGATTCATCTGGCCCGCCAAGGAGACACAACAGGTTGACTAAACCAGATGCAAGAACCTGCTTAATATCAGCAGATCATCATTAAATTGAGTTCTTATGTCATGGAATGGGTTCAGGGGATGCTTATTCTAATCATGTGATGCTTTTACCAACTTCCATTCATTGTGTACCCAATGACGTCACCAGAGGTGAATCTTTACAGAATAACAAATCGGACCATCAAGATTTTTCTGGCCTTTACAAAATGTGCAATAACTTTTGATCCAGAGATCCAAATTAAACAAAACAAAAATCCTGTAAAGGCCAATGGTCTACTCTAT
>JXSR01S013658.1:143468-156055 GCA_000969725.1 Ophiothrix spiculata
TCTGTCCAGGATTAATAAAATATTGTCACATTGTGTTTTCAGAACCGATGTCAAAGTAACTTTGTCATTGTATTTAAATGAAATATATCATTTAGCCAAATATTTAGCACCGATATACGTACTTTTAACGGATTGCTTTGCCATCGATTGAGTATAATATAACATCGGAAAGTAATATAAGAGAAACAGTGGCAAAAATCTTTGACCTCATCGACCTTAAAACCTATAATCATGATAATGGCTCAATGACGTCCAAGGTAGGTCAAATGTTACTTACCTATTTGGCACTGGTTTCCTTGGTAACCGGTTTCACAGAGACAAACATACAGGCCAATCAAATCATAACATAGTCCCCCGTTTTGACAGGGCTCGCTGCTACATTCATCAATATCTGCACCATTATTATAAAAATAATATATAAATAAAGTAGCCTTATAGGCAACCCAACTATGGGTTCGAATTAAAAGTAGGAAATGTCAAATGGCGCCTCGAGGTCATTTTTTCACAGAGTAATGAATAGTAGCCTACGAGAAAATAAGTTTCGTAGAAACAATTTCGCTCCTGGATCAAGAAGACGTATTAATCCACGAAACATGTGAGGGTGCTCTGGCAAAATGAGAGGAAAGTCGCAAATTTCAAAATTGAGTTTATGACATATTCTAATTCTCTATAATCTCGGCTTTTGAATGATATACAATATGTCACACTTTCTTTTCTCCAGTATTCATTTAGAGATCCAAAATCCAAAGCAGTCCGTTGAATATATTGCAACAAAAGTTCGCTGCAAATCGATTTCAAAGATGCTGTAGTAACATGCAATCAAATAACCGTGGATAATTGAACTTCCAGGCAAAGTTGACCTTCAAAACTTTAGTTATAGGTAAACACCTATGCATGAAGGCTGAAGGCGTTTTATGTCAAAAAAACCACGAAATTTGACTTTTTCACCTGAAGAAATAATCTGACTCCTATATTAAGAAAGCTACTTGTAATATTTAATCTAAAAATGCAATTAAAAAACTGATAACATTGTCATATACCAAAATTGTTAAACTTTGTAGAAATATTAGTTTTTGTTTTAGAAAGTTTTGGATACTCTTGGTCTTAATTACCTTGCCGATGACTTCGGCAGGGTATCATTTTTGAAGAGTTTCTTTCTTTTTGCTTCATTCTGGCCCAAACATGATTTTCATACACACACAAACCCGTGTCAACTCATCTAAAGTTACAAGGTATTGTCATGTAACTTTGGGACATGAATTGTCTTGACATTCTCCACAAATGTTATAAAGTAAAAAAACATGAGTTCAGAGGGGTCACGGATGTCAAATAAAAAAAAATCCAAATTTTGTACGATTTCAAAGGTTGAGGTGTCAAATTGTTCATCTAGAAGCTACAATCAAAAGTGACACGGCATCCAGCATTATTCATATTCAAATAATGCAAGGTACACTTTGCCAAAGAACTTTAAAAAAAAAAAAAAAAAGGTTAAAATAAGGATTTCAGTGTGGTATTTTCTGATAATTTTCAACATATTTTATTCTTTATTTATTGAAAAATTTATTATGGTTGACCATTTACCTTCGAAATATGTATTATGATTGCCCTATTATTACTCTATGAGACACACGTCAGTAAATGTAAATTAAGGCTGAAAATGTAAAACAAAACTCATATAGCTAAAAAAAAAAGGAAATGAGTTAAATTTGAAGCAGTGTCCGCGCCAGTGCAGTTAGGCCCTAGTTAATGAATAAAATGCCAAAAGAATAGCATGTGAAAGTAATTTGAAATATTAGGAGACATCAGCAGGGTCACTGTCACTTTAGTGACACAGTCATGACTAGTCAATTATTCTTTCTATTCTAACCTTAAAAAACAAATGACAGTTATAAAATCTTTGAAATGCAAGTGATTCTTTTGCAATTATTGTCAAAGGTAATAAAATGTCTTCTTTTCTGTTTTCAAAAATGCAGAGTAATGGTGGATTCAGAGTCTGTCGATATGCATCGATCGATGCCCATCGACACGCAGTCTTTAAAACGCGCTATTCCTTATGCGTTGTGCGTGTAAAGATTGTGCGTCGATTGGCATCGATCGATGCATATCGACAAGACTCTGAATAAACCATAAGCTTTATTGTTATCTGTATTTCTAATTCTGGCATGTAATACTACACTCTTAGAAAGAAAGTATCAAATATGAGACAAAAAGGATCAATTTTGATCCTTTTTAGGTATCAAATATGAGCTTATCCTTTAAGGATCAAAGTGATCCCAAAAAAAGGATCAAAAATTTTGATCCGAAAAAGGATCACATATTTCTTATAAAAAAGACCTGCAAAAAACATCACACTGAAGTGACGCTAGCAGGGTTTGAACCCACGCCGCACTCATACCTGCTGGTAATTACAAGACCAAGGCTCTAACCACTCGACCACGGGGCTGTGTGATGAAATCAACGTATTTATACATGTTACACCATAGTATACATTCCCCGCTGTGTAGCGGTAATGGGGTGTACTCAAATATGAAACAAAACATCACGTTGCATCCAAACGCGGTATCAAAATGTGAGCTCATCCTTTCCGTATCAAAGTAAACCAGAAATACGGATCAAAACTTTGATATTGTAATCAAAAAGGATAAAAATAAAATGATCCTAAAAAAGGATCAAAAATGATCCTTGTGAATTTGATCCATTTGTATATATTGATCCGCAAAAGGATCAAAAGTGATCCTTAAAGGATCAAAAGTGATCCTTAAAGGATCAAAAGTGATCCTTAAAGGATCCCGAAAAAGGATCAAAAATTTGATCCCGGCCTTCTAAGATTGTAGGACATTTGGTAATGTTGTTAACACCAAAATAACTTACCTATTCCACAGTTTTCTCCTTGGAATCCTCTAGGACAGATACATTGATAGCTGCCAGGTATGTCCTCACATATAGCATTATTTAAACACAGTTCACGGTTTTCGCATTCAATGACATCTGTTAAGGATGAAATTATAGTGTTTAATCAAACCACTTCCTCTGCCGCCTCCTCCTCCTTTTCTTCTATTCAAAAGCCTGATCACCCCCCCCCCTTCTTCAATTTTCCCAAAAAATTATTCCCCTCTTTGCACTCAACGACTTAAATATCTTCCTCTTTTCTTTGTATAAAAATCCTTCCCTCCTTTTCCTTCTCCTCATCTTCCACCACAACCACCATTTCCTCCTCTTTCCCTCCTCCCCCCTTACTCCTCCTCTTTCTTCTTTTCCTCAAAATCCTACTCTTTTCCTTTCACTCCTTCTTTTCCTTAAAGCATTTCTTCTTAAAATCTTCTTTATTTCCTAAAATCCTCTTATGTGTTCTTTTTGAATCCTCTTTAAAATCACCAATCTCCTTATATTTGTCGCCTTACCTTGATCACAGTTTATCCCATGCCAACCCTCCTGGCAATCACATGTATAAGACCCAATCGTATTTGAGCAAACACCGCTATTTTGACAAATATTGTCTGTACATTCATCGATATCTGGAAAAATGAATATCAAATGTCCCTAGATGAACATTATATGGATTTTTTCAATTATTCTAAAAATATAAATATTTTATATAATGATGGCAACTAGCCTTTATTTGTCATATCATCGCTTAATTCAAAATGAAACGAAATTTTAAAGCTATTATTGTTATTCCTCCTTACCTCTGTCACATGTGGTTCCTTCAAATCCACTTCCGTTACAATTACATCGATATCCTTTGAATTCATCAATGCATATCCCGCCATTGCAAGCAGTATCAAAACAGTCGATTTCATCTAGAAAAAACGAGTAATTTTTTTAGGTTTAGGTGCAAACATTTAAAAATGTTAAATGTATATAAATACCAAAACTGCAGGTCAAACTGATGCTAAAACTTGTTTTAGATGCATTCTTACTTTACACATTTATAAATTATTACCTTCTCTTACCATTTTCACAGCGAAATCCCTGGTATCCAGTACCGGTACAATTACAAAAGTAATTCTGTACTTTGTCATAACATGTAGCTTCATGAAGACACGGGTTGGTAGCACAATTGTCTATGTCTGAATAGAAGAAATGGAAGTTTAATATAAAGTAGAATTGGGCTGCATGTATTATTCGCTGATATGTCACATTTTCTGGGTACGCCGGTGTGAAAGGAATCTTAGTCCCCCTGAAATGGTAGTCCGCTTTCCATAGACCATAACGGAGTAAAGCGTGAAGCTAATGTTGCGTGAGAGTTGTTAGCCTATACTTTACTGTACAACCAGGACAATAAGAACGGGGACTTACATTCCTGCTACACCGGCAACTTTTACACAATACACATAGCTAAAAGTGGATTGAATAGTCTCTGTCACAAAAGACCAAGTAATACGGTTCTCTGGTCAAGTAATCAGTCAACCAGCAGGACGTTTTCTTTCTGTGAAATGGAACTTTTGCCGACATGTTCCGAAGATTTACAATTTTTTCGGATGATGCGAATTTGGACGGCATTTTCTGGAAATCGATACCCTTGATTAAATGGTAATTTCACATAACATTTATTGTACTTCAAAATATCAAGCAACTTGTAATCCGCAGCTAAAAACGACAAAAAGCGCCATTAACGAAGTAATATTTACCATTTTCACAGTGGGTTCCATTGAATCCTGGTGCACAATCGCATCGACCTCCTACGCAAAGTCCGCCATTTTGACAGTCTGTCATATCATCACAATATCTAACTGTTGGAAAAATGTCACAATTAATTCAAAAGCTGTTAATGGACTGACAGTGCAGGGTTACCATTTTGAATATCATGATTGATGCAATTATAAATATCTTCACCCGAATACATGTAGTATTAAATCTGTTAATGGATTTTTATAGATATAGAATTTTGTTCACTCCCGTTGGAGAAAAAACATTAATAATTAATTCATGACAAATTTGCTATTTCCTTTGGGCCAGAAAAGAACTTAATAAAACACAGCAATCCATTGAAGAGTATTTAACCTTACTGAAAATATTTTTCTTTTTCGTCTTTTAACAAGTAAACTAATAAACATATATTTGTCACATTGAGGCTCTTTTCAGCGTCACCAAATTATTCTAAACAGTAGAGGGGCAATCCACGTAATTGACTGGAGAACCTTGGTTTATAATTTGTTCTCAGCTAACTTTACATGAAACACTTTGAGGCTTTGTCAGGTTGAAACGTTTTCTGGAAATAAGTTATTTTGTAAGATTTCATTTTAGCAATTTAGATTTTATGATGTTATATGCATTTTAGATGCAGGAGGAAACCGAAGTGCTCGGAAAAAACCTGTAAGGACGAGTATGGATCGACAACCAAATTCACGTATAACCTTGGTCCGACCGGGAATCAAACGATGAAAGGCGAGGGCAGAAACGTTGCGCCAAAACCAGTCCCCCACTTTTGGCACTTCTCCGCTATTTGACCAACAATACAGTATGAATGGAATTATATATAGATATTGGTGAATTGTAGTAATTCTAAATAACACCAAGATAAAGTCAGATTAATTCCAGGGATCCCTCTGAAACCCTGACAATAATTTCCCAATGGTGAACCTATCTAAATTTGTATCAAACATAGTCATGTCTATTCCGTCTTATAAATACTGTTTATTAACTCTTCATTGAATCTCAGCAAAACGATCTTACATTACACATTCTTGTTCATCTAATTTTAACATTATTATCATAATTAATTATTTCTTTTTCCTATGAATAATTCAAAACAAAAACAATTTCCTACCACACAAGTCATCATTGATGTCTTCAGCATTAACATCAATTAAGTGGTCTATTCTACAACGGTCAGTGTTTCCAGACGTGTCTTTGACGATGACGCTCATATTGGGACAACAACAGTTTGACCTGGACACAGAACAAGAAAAAGGTGGGTGACAAAAAAAAAACGTCTGGTTTTTATACATGCAATGGGTAAGTATCATAAAACTCGGTTGTTAAAATAAAAAACAATAACTGCACACCATCTTGTTTGATACGCTCGCTCAGAAAAGTACCTCGACCAAAAACAAACACCTCCTATTTTAAACAATGACCGAATTTAAAGATGGTGAAAAGTTATCATTATCATTTTTTTCTTTAAAATTCTTACTATTTCTGACAAAAACGGGTAAAAATTGTAATTTCACTTAGTTTGTTATGTGACCATCTGCTAAAAAAAAAATGATAAGTCCAGGCAATGCTTCCGCGTTGCGTTTAAATAGTCGAATCATTGCGTGCGCGTATTGTTGCGTTTAATTATCGATTAAAGCATACGCGCTATTATCGCAAGCACTACGTTTACGTAAGTTATCATAAGCAGTCAATGTTACCTACCTGATAATAAACATCTCACAAAAGATAAGTGGACAGTCACTCTGGTCCCCATTAATCCAAGAATGAGCCCTCAAATTCCATCAATATTGACATATATGAAAATTATGCATTCTCAACTAAATTTTGACCTCAAAATGTGACATAAAAATTAGTACCATCATTCTACACCAGCCGTTTGAAAAATCCATCTCGGTTTTCATTTCTCACATTTTGAGTATACCCGCATTTTTATAGGCATCACTGCAATGCTTCTAGTGGAATCAATAGATGATCGATGTTTTTCGAGTACAGAGCTGTTGTTGTCTAAATGCGTGTCAATCCTAACTGTTTTACCAACTAAGACACCTGTTTATTTATCCTGTTTGATGGAATTAGTTTGACTTTATTTTCTTTTTGTCAAGTTGCTATAATTGTAGAGCAATTATACACATATGTTAAAATGACTTCTAAAAATGAAGTATTTTTACTTTAGCATTCATGAAGCAAGCACATAAGTTAATGTAAGATGTATGAAATCCATATAGAACTTTGATTTTCCCTCTTGTAGCAATTGAGAGAACCATAACGATGTGTATACAACAACTCTGCTATGTCTTTTCTTTTGACCATCTCAACAAATCAACAAGAAAAGTTTACACTTCACATGTTATTGATTTTCCTCACATTTCATTTGACATGCCGAACGAATAGAATTTTATTATGCTGTAAATAACCTTTTCTAGGCGGTGCATTAAGTGTAAGTAGGGCTGAACCATTAATTGTGTATTGTGTGTATTTCCCTATGTGAGAAATGAAAACTGAGATCAAAATTTCAAACGGTTGGTGTAAAAGAATGGTAACGGGTTTGATGTCAAATTTGGAGTCAATACTTAGCTGAGATTGCAAATTGTTCATATATGTCAATATTGATGGAATTTGAGGGCTAATTATTGGATTTAAGGGGATCAGACTGACTGTCCACTTATTGTCAATATTGATGGAATTTGAGGGCTAATTATTGGATTTAAGGGGATCAGACTGACTGTCCACTTATTTTTGTGAGGTATTTATTATTACACTGGATCGCGCAATCACGCAAGTTATTGAATTAGACAATAATAACTGACCACCATTTTGTTTGAGGTCATTTTGCGAATTCTGAAGTGATTGTTTTGGACCGAGGTATTTTTCAGAGGGAGCACAGTTCGCAAAGAAAAATACAGAAGTCCAAAACAAATTCACACAATGACCGAAAAATAGATCGTGCAAAGTTATTATTGCAATAATAAATACGGGCAACAAAATGAAATAAAAACAATGGGATCTACCATTGATTTTGAAGCACGATTCCAGCATATGTGACGCGTTACATCAAAAGGTACATGTTGGGTCCAAAAATCAAAATTGAGTTTTTGGTATCACTGGGAAGCCTGTTTAATCAGCTTTAAAATGATACCAAAATTAAAGGCATCGGTAAAGAATGACAACATTGACGGATTTAAAAAGCATACTTCTGAGAAAAACGCGTTTGAAAATCATGAAAATTTTAAACTCAAGATATTGCTGGTTTTCAAAGGAACCATTCAAAACACCATAGCAACCAGCACTTTTACTTGCCCGATTGACACCAAATTTGGCACATATACTATATAGACTGCAACAAAGACGGCGATACCAAATTTGCCAGGGAGAATAATCGGAATGCGCTGATATTTGCCGTGCAAGTTGGTCATATTTGGTACTCAAGTGACGGTCCCATGGACATTTTCAGCGAAACTGGATCTGACTTGGTCACAAACAACGCATTTTTTTCACATTTAGAATGTATTTTTTCAAAAACAAAGTTCATTCATTGAAAATATATACTTCAAGGACCTCATTTTTTATGATATCTAAAGATCGACCTCCCGACCATTTTTCACTCATTTTCAACTTCAGACGGCCGTAGCTCAAAATCGTTCTTGCCGACAACTTGTACCTTTTGATGTAACGCGTCACATATTATACATACAGCAAGATCTCTTGGTTTATGTTTCACCAAAGGATGACATAGCATCTAAAATGCAGTACATTTTATACATTCTGTAGAGGAATGTACTAAATGAATGCGTTGACAGAAGAAAGGAAATTTGTCACTTGTGTGTGAAAAAATACTGAAAATATATCGTGTTAAAATATTGGTATCAGAGCATTTAATTGACGATGCTTTTGAATATTCACCAATTATTTATGACTGCCCCATAGATTTTTAAAAAGCATAGATATGCGGACTTTTTTCACTGCGTCATTTTCATAAATACCGCGACATCGCCCGCTTTTGGAGGGACCAAATATGGGCAAAAATTCGCCAACGTTATAAAATACGCGGTATTTTTCATGAATATGCCTCCATCATTATGAAATACGCGAAAAACATTATTATTATTATTTATATTCATCTAATTATTTTATTTTTTTTGCCAAGACACGCGTTGACTGTGAAACGCTCATAGCCGCACGCGTAGCGCTCTCGGTACGCGAAGTTGTTTATAATTAGATAATTTAATCTGATGTGATATTTTGTCTCTCTGAAAACTGAAATTACTGATGATTTTTACCCGATTGTCGAAAAAAGGTAAGAATTTAACAATTTTTAGTGTATTCAGTTTAATTTTAACTAGTCGATGGTGGCCCGGGTGCCAACGGTAGTTGCTGTGTAATATAACATCGTCTTTTTAGTAAAATTGAGCCAAATAAGTTACGAAAATTAGTTTGAGTGGTGAAATAAGATGGCGGGTTTCCAACCCGGTTTTGGAGGTATGCAAATATTTTCAATGAATTAGCATATTTATGATAATTTTTCAAAAAACATTGTGACGGGTCGGGTGGCTCTTTCATCATTGGCGACGCAGTTATCCGTGTTAAAGGTATACAATCGTTTTCTATTAAAATGCGCGGTCATATTGATATATCAGCTCTCTATCGGCTCTTTGGCCTCCCGGGGGTACTTATATATATATATGCAGCGGTGGAAATACCCATATGATAGTCAACCCAGGGTTAGGCAACCTCGAGTTGACCAACCCTGGGTTGTCTTCCACTTAGTGCGTGAACTCCATACGTAGAACATACTACATTATACTACATTAAGTCATACGTAGAACATACAATATTATACTATTATTAAATATATCTAGGCTTAAAATATATCAACTGACTATGATTACCCTGGGTTGACAAATGAACTTCATTAACAACTTCAGGGCCCAAATTCATGAAACACTGCTAACTCTAGTTGGCTGCTAACTCTTTGTCTACCTGTCAAAATTTGACAGGAATACAATAGGTTAGCAGGCAACTACAGTTAGCGGTGTTTCATGAATATGGATATGGGCCCAGGTTGGTAAGTGCGGAAGTGAAGATTGATCAGGGAGTGTAGATCAAAAATACAACAGTGGACAGTCAGCTATGTGGATTTATATGTATTTAGGTGTATATGGAAAAGAATAATACGACACAAGCTGAGTGTGATTTGTTGTCAATGTCATCATTCCAATGCCTTTGTCATGTTTGTGTGGTTGGTAGGCTTAGTGTTGCAATGAATGTTGTTCAGTGAAATGATTCATCTAATATGTTATTGACTGTGTGGGATACCCAGAAATACTCTCAACTATGATTACCCTAGGTCGACCAGTAAATCCAATAACAACTTTAAATTGTCAATTATGTGAATGAAGATCACGTACGTTGACCCATTATGCTGGTTGAACTTCACTAATAACTTCAAGTTGTTAATGCAACTAACTATTATTACCCTGGGTTCACAAATAAACTACATCAACATCCCCAGGTTGTCAATTATACAATTAAAGATTACCCAGGGTGTACTTTGTACAACCTGCTATAAAACAAAATGAGTAAATTATGATTTACCTGCTTTTCACTACTAGTAATAGTATGTTCTACGTAACGCTGTTACATATAGATACCTAAGTGGAAGACAAACCAGGGTTGGTCAACCCGGGTTGCCTAACCCTGGGTTGACTATCATGTGGGTATTTCCACCGCTGCTTATATATATACATTAACGGAAGATACAGGTATGTGCCGCCATCAAGATCCCCTTTTCAAACCGCCTCTACCGCGCCCCAGATGCTCTTTTCAAGATTACTTCAGTTCCGAAAAAACCCATTTTCAAAGAAAATTACTCAAACGTGTGTTTTTAATTTTGAGCGATTTACAGCTCAAACAGTCGTATTTTTATGGGAAAAAAGCAGTTCCTGAGACCTTAATTCGGGAAAAAATCAGTTCCGTAGATCCTATTTTTTACCAAAAATCCGTAGTCCTTATGTTGGATATCGCGGATCTACATACCTACCAAAATTTGTTTGGTTACCCCCCCCCCCTCACACACACACACACTTCTGGGTTTGGCCTATCCTTTTACTGTAGTCTTTGCCCATTCACAAGATATAAGTTATGAAACTTACTCATAGATAACATCAATGTTTGCTGAATTTGATCTGTGACCATGACTACGAGTATAGTTACTGTCTGAAATCGCATAATCATCCACCACTATTCGTGCTATAGCTCGGTCATCTTCCAATGAGAAACGTGCAAACCAATAGTGAGTGAAGCAATCATGATTGATTTTCGCAGCCGTGCAGGTACCTACGTTGGTTACATTAATCGCACAGTTTGGACGTATCAGGTCCTCATCTGGGATCTGTAACAAAGAGGCAATAGGAAACACGTTGTATTCTACTCGTTGTTAATTTCGACCTTGTTGCTCAGATCCAAAAAGGATGGTGAATAGGACAACTTTTTTCTGTGCTAACTAGAAATAACACTTGGCATAACATGTTGCATTTTGGGGCATATATTAGGCTCATTCTCCGATAAAGTGTGCAACTTTGCCGTTTTGGTGTCGCTCATGTTCGTGTTATACTTGTTTAGCTTTGTTAAGCCTATCACAAATAATTTGAGTGGTCTAGTTGATATATTAGAGTCACATTAGTAACATGTGTGAAGCTAAACATTTTAGCATGCCAGGAAAGTAGATAACGATTAATCTGAAAATACAAAATCGTTACTTTTCCCCATGTCGCCAGCCATACTTTTTATGTTTCATGTGGCCCCATTCCTAAATAAATATTCGGGCATATCAAAACTGGTGGTTTCCAGGGACCTCTCGCATCCCAATCCCGTGTCCACATATACCAATCCACCCGAAGAGCGCTGCCTATAGGCAGCGATTTCGTCCCCTTTGAGAGCTTTACTCTCTAAATGTAAACGAGTGAAAATTTCACTCCCCAAAAGAGTGAAACTCTTATAAACCCCTCAGAAAGGAGTGGTTTTGTATGTTAAACAGCAAATTTCCACTCATAAAGAGAAAAAAGAAAAATAAATGTCCTTCGTTTAACTCTTTAAATGAGTGGAAATTCACTCTTTTAGAGTGATTTTCACTCATTATGAGTGGAAATTTGCTGTCTAACATACAAAACCACTTCTTTCTGAGTGGTTTATAAGAGTTTCACTCTTTTGGGGAGTGAAATTTTCACTCGTTTACATTTAGAGAGTATGGTTATGTGTAAAGACATCCGGTCACTTTAATACTAACCCTAACCTCCAACCTCTCCTCGGAAATAAGGGTGTAAAAAATTGGTGGTTTCCACCGGGGCTCGAACCATGGACCTCTCGTATCCCAATCCCGTATCCACCTATACCAAGCCACACTAGGGGCGCTGCCTAGGCAGCGATTTCGTCTCTGTATAGGACCCCGTCAATGACGTATTCGGACTTACGCGATTTTGGTGATTTGCTCTTGTAGGTTTTTGTAACCT
This sequence comes from Ophiothrix spiculata, assembly GCA_000969725.1. Classification (NCBI taxonomy): domain Eukaryota; kingdom Metazoa; phylum Echinodermata; class Ophiuroidea; order Amphilepidida; family Ophiotrichidae; genus Ophiothrix; species Ophiothrix spiculata. Next base: position 155,633 of record JXSR01S013658.1, read on the forward strand.
TTGGGAGCTTTAGGGTTAAGTGCAAAACGCACTGGCTCCAACAATTACATGTTACAATTTCTACATATTTTACACATCTATGAAATATACAATTTAGGGGAAATAATACTGCCCTACAATGTAAAAGCGCAGTATGTGCATTTATGAAGCATATATAGCAGATACTACTATTAAATATGACATTTCACTTAATTCCATTCCATGCAAAAAAGTTGTTTGTACATAAGTTTGATATATCCTTGGAAGGAGTTGCAACAATCAGATAAGAAAGTGAATCAAAATGATCAAAACACTCACCCAATATCAAAATGCAAATAATATCATGCAATAATATAATAAAACAATCAAGCCATCAGCCAAGATGGCGAAAGCTAAAGTCGTGAGTATGTCTTTCTGGATTTGTCACGCAAAACCATATATATT
>JXSR01S013664.1:32117-45127 GCA_000969725.1 Ophiothrix spiculata
AAAAACTTACATTTTTAACACGGTGATGTTTCGCACCACGAACACGCACCGTTACCAGACATGGATCCCTTTCGGAGTAGGTACGAGGTATGCTCTCGCTGTAGAGCTAAAACAAGGGCCAAATACGGGGCCAAATATTCTTGTTTTCGTTCGTAAGACATTCAAACTGTCATCAATACTCAATGAAGTTTATTTAAGCTTGAAACCTGAACCAAATGCAACCATTCTCAAGACGGCGGATTCAGAATGGAAGACAGGTCCATGTCAAGTGGAACACATGCTTTGCTTCTTACATTTCCACAAGGCCGTATTGTTAAAAAAATTAAAAAAAAAACAAACTTCCGACCGACCGACCCTATCCTTTTGGACCATTACTAGTACAACAAACATTTTTTTTTGGCCTTATGATAGGTAAACGCAGGGATTGTCTTTTAAGGTGCTACAGAGTTTTGCTCTTCTTAATTAGTCTCAATTGCTCTAGCAATTTGGAGTTCCTATTAGAATGTGAGCTTTACTGCTTTTAGCCTTTGGTATGCTCTCCCTATGCTCACCTAAACAGCTTCAGGAGAGCCATTTAATGCTCACCAGCAATTTACAAAAGACAAAGCCTGTTAAAGCTTTGAGTTCAAGTCACTTACTAAAGGAGGATAAAAGCTTTAAAATTGTTTTTTATTGTTGTATATTTCATAAAAGACACTTTCTGATGAACAAATTCTGATCCATCAGCTAAGATTTTTGGGCCATGTACTTTGAATGCCCAGGGATGAACGAAACAAGGAGTAAAATTCCACCTTTATTGCCAATAATATTTGCATTTCCCACATAAGAATAAAAAAGATCAATTTTTTAATCCAGGCAGATCTCGTAAATCTTCACTTGACGCATATACAGCGTGTGCATCTTGTTTCACGCGCAAACCGTGTGTGCGTTTCAAGTAGCGTGTATTGCGACTTGCTATGATCAAAAGTACGCCAATTTTCCCGCTAATTCGTTGCGAAGACTCTCGAAGTGAGGCACGCGTAGTCGTTAAATACCGGAGGTACAATAACTCGCCCTCCATGAGCGACAATCCAAGATGGCCGCCTTCCCATAGGATTTACTTCCTTAATACCTTGGGCTTGAGGAATCTTGTAATTGCCCAGTCTGTAACCGACTGATGATAAGGATCAGGACAATGAAGATGATCATGAATATTCCATTGCTCTCTTGAATTCTGAAATGCATCTTATGACCAATGCAAAATTTCATACAGTTGATAAACTTTGATTTGAAAAATCTTTCATTCCACAAATGCTGATGCCATTTTGTTTGTATTTTTACAGCCTGAAGTTAGTGAAGATGAAGGCTCTGCCCCAGAGAAAAAGAAACGTGGACGAAAGCCTGGTGGTGGCGCTTCTACTTCTGCTGCAGGAACTTCGCCTGCTGAAGATAAGACAAAGAAGAGAGGGAGGGAGTCCAGTGAAGGGAAAAGTGGTCTGAAAGCAGCACTGACAACACTTGTGGATTCATTGGTCCATTACAAGGTACAGTTTGGTCAAAGCAAAGAAGGGGGAGGGAGTCCAGTTAAGGGAAAAGTGGATTCATTGGTCCATTATGAGGTACAGTTTGGTCAAAGCAAAGAAGGGGAGGGAGTCCAGTGAAGGGAAAAGAAGGTTTAAATATTGTTGTTTTCTTTCTGAAATTATTACAGGTTTGTATAGTAATTTAGGTATATATTTATTTGGCTCAGTCAACATAAAAAAACATCAATATTTCATTCAATATTGTGATTTCTGTGAATTCATTGGGAGTAGTGTGGTACATTGGTAGAGCTCTCGCTTTGCGTGCAGTAGGTTCAGGGTTCATATGGTCATATGGATTTTTTTGTCGACCTATACTGTTCAGTATCAGAATGGCACACTACCCCTGTGGCAAGGCGGGTTGGTGAAGTACTGTTAATACTTCCCTTTCACCAATGCAGCTAGCCAGTAGTTGTACATGAATTTGGTTTACCGATTCCATACCCGTCTTGGTAGGTTTCCTCTGGGTACTCCGGTTTCCTCCTACATCTAAAAATTCCATGTCGTTTTCCCGGTCAGTTGTGTGATTGGCGTCTGTAAGCGACCAAGGATACTCTCCTGTGGAGCGCTGCGGCTGGCACACAGCAGCGCCTTGAGACCTTCGGGTAATCAGTGCGTGGTATAAATACCCTAAATTATTATTATTATTATTATTATTATTGCTTTCTCATTTCTCAAGAACCTCTTCTAATTGATGAATGTATAGACAAAATAAACATTTATTGGACAATGTAAACGATAATCCATGGTACAGATTGCAGTTACAAATTAAAGGGCCCTGCAATCTGAATTTCTGTTAAAACAGTCCAATAATTGATTCCATTTCCAACCTACAGGATAGAACTGACCGCTATCCAATAGCCATCTTTATAGAAAAGCCGTCCAAGAAGCTGTATCCAGACTACTACTCTGTGATCAAGGAGCCCATTGATATGAGAACTATTGAAGCCAATGTGAGAAATGACAAGGTGAGATAACTAATAAACAAGTTTAGGCTTCAAAATTTCTGTCCACTAGTTTGTAGAGAAATTGATAATTGGTATTTAAAATGAACAAAAGGAAACCTTTTCATTAAGGAGTCTTTCATGTTGCTTATATTTCAGTATGCGAGTATAGAAGTTCTAATCCAAGATTTTGAACTGATGTTCCTACAATAAGGGAGGTTAAAAAGAAGAAAATGAAACCTTTTCATTAAGTAGTTTTTTATGTTTGTATTTCAATATGCGAGTATAGAAGCTCTAATCAAAGATTTAGAACTGATGTTCAACAACGCACGGACCTACAATAAGGGAGGCTAAAAAGAAGAAAATGAAACCTTTTCATTAAGTAGTTTTTTATATTTGTATTTCAATATGCGAGTATAGAAGCTCTAATCAAAGATTTAGAACTGAGATTCAACAACGCACAGACCTACAATATGGGAGACTAAAAAGAAGAAAATGAAACCTTTTCATTAAGTAGTTTTTCATGTTGTTTGTATTTCAGTATGCGAGAATAGAAGCTCTAATCAAAGATTCAGAACTGATGTTCAACAATGCACAAACCTACAATAAGGGAGGCTAAAAAGAAGAAAATGAAACCTTTTCATTTAGTAGTTTTTCATGTTCCTTGTATTTCAGTATGCGAGTATAGAAGCTCTAATCAAAGATTTAGAACTGATGTTCAACAACGCACGGACCTACAACGAGGAAGGCTCAATGGTTTATGAAGACGCTAACTTTCTTGAAAAGATGATGAGGGACAAGTGCAAGGATATGAAACTAGGAGTGGCTGGTAAGATATTTTATCGTAACACCAATCTTTTTGCACTCATTCATTTTCGAGCAAGGCCAATTTTGAGCTATTTTGGATCAATTTGCGCACTTTAATTTTCACACTTGTAATATTTTTAACATGCATTGGTATATACATACCACTTTTTTGCGCTACATTTATTTTCGCGCTGGGCGAATTGAGCACAAAAAGCGTGAAAAATACCACTTATACAGTATTCCAATCCTGAAGCTTAAATTTCACCTGCTGGTAGTTTTTTATTGTCACTGCTAGTGCCCATGTATTGGTAGCCTGTGATTGATTAATCCTGAGTATTTACTTTGATACAAATAGGTGTATGTCCAGAGTCGCATGCACAGACCTTGCTAATTAGCATGACTCTAAGCAGCCAGAAATAATAATAGGTACCATTTTTATCAAATGCATGTTGTAAATATACATCAAGTAACCCTAACTGACCATTAGGATCTAATCAGAAAGAGAGGGTGAAAGGCATGTTTTCTCCTGGATTCAACCTCTTCTTCAAGCATCCGGGACATGCAGATTTGAACAGTGTTGAAGATGACTTTCAGACCTACAAGGTACAGTTATGGAAAGCTTGCAATAGTATGAATAAAATGTGGAAGATCAATCTGTCAAGAGAAATGAAGATGAAACTCTTCACCACCCCTGTGGAATCAGTCCTATATGGAACAGAAGCATGGGCAATAACAGCTAAACTTAAAAAAGCATTTATAGATGGAATCTAAACCCGTTTATTTCGGAAAGCCTTAAAAATTCAATGGCAATTACATACCATCAACAAAGAACTATATGGCAAACTGGCTCCAATATCTGAAAGAAACAAATGACTACGGTTTGCAGAACACCTTACTAGGATGGAAAATGAAGCCGCTTCCCAAATTTTGCTGTACAACCCAAACATGGACTGAGAAACAGAGGTCAACCACTCGATAATTACATCAAGCAACTAATGGAGGAGACATTAGCAGGTCTCCTCTAAGTAGCTGAAGCAGCCATTTGGTCCTTACGAAAATGTATAACCACATCTATGACATATTTACAATTTGTGATTTTAATAGATTCATGTGCAAAAGATAGACCTAACCCTGGTTAATATTTTGACAAAAGCTTGAACTCAAAGTAAGCTTAAACAGGACTGCTATGTAATTTCTTGAAGAGGTACCTTGATTGTAAAAAGTGATGTTCAGATCAGACGTAGACCCTGAATACACTACGAGGAAGTGAAATATTCAGTTGATGAAACTGCATTTCATAATTTGAAATCACTCTTCTTTTAAAATTGATTATCACAGAGGAGCTTTTTATATCGCTCTTCTACTGCTCTTCTTGAGAGCCAAAGAAGAGCAATTTAGCACTCTTCTGCAAATTTTGAAACTCAAGGCCAGAACTAGAGAGTTTGCAATACTGCATCATTTGTACCACCTGCATTGTGTTTCAGTTAGAAAATCTTGAAAACCACATGTGACCAGCCATATCAAAAAGGTACCTTCAGGTTGGCATTGTAAATTACATGATAACGGCAATTGAAGCTAAGCATAGTCAAAAATCATGTTCAAATTTCTAATTTCATTAGAAATGTTACTTTTCTAGATGAGACCAAAAAATCAATTTTGATTTTGTGACCCTTAAGGTACCTTTTGATATAACGGGTCACATGTGTCATTGTCAGTAAAAGGGTCATAAATCCTCAACATATCAATGTAGGTGGTAATGTACGAATAAAGATTACAAAATAATCCTGCAAGATCAACTAACTACTTGACCACACTGGAAACTCTAGCTAATCAAGCACATTGGATGAATATTAAATTTTATAAAAATATGAAGTGTGAGGAGCCAAAGTATGCTCTCATTTTTACATCACTCACAATTGATGGTTTGATTATTAATTGATTTATTTTGTTTGATCCAAGAATTTGCAACATTGCGTATATGGTTTGGCAATAATTTGATTTAGTCAACACTATGGTGAGACAGACTGACACATGCTTGTTGTGTCCTGCTGGGAGACATTGTGGTGTTGTAATTTGGTTTGTCTATTGGATTTGATCAGACTAAAGAATCAATTTATCATAATATATTTTTGGACATGTCTACCGATCAATCTGTTACCAATGCCGTGTTCACACAGAAAAAATTTGCCATGACAATATTCTTGATCGTGAGCTGCCCATGAGCAAAATCCAGTGTTAACATATTTATAGAAAGTGTCACAGTCGTGACCAAAAGTGACGTGCCACTAATTTTAATACGCAAGTTGTGTCCTTGTGTGAAAACAACTGCCAAGTTGTCTTGCTCTAGAGCTGCTCATGACTAGTCACGACTATTATGTGTGGACACGGCCTAAGTCATAATTGTTGTGAGAAAGATGAGCATTATGGACTGATTGGAAATATAAATTATTTGCTGTACAAATGTAAAGTGATTCAAATTGACCATTTTAAAATTGACCATGTGAAAAGAGGACCCTCATTGAAAGCAGTGCTAGACACTGATAAGGCTATCCTCTATAAATATGTCATTGTTATTTATTTATTTTTATTCAACACGTATCTTCATTATGATATATTGCTCTTGCTTGCAAGTGCATGTGCCAATTGTATAATAGTTTTCTATAATTCTAGATGTCCTGAAGGGCCAGGCCATCAAGAGAAGATAGTGTGTGTATTCCATGATCCCATCATGCATTGCTTTCAATGGGATTATTTGAGGGATCAATGAGGGATTATTTGTATGGGAAATAATATGAGTAGTTCATAAATCATGAGTAATGCCCACAAATCAAAGTTAATTGTTGCAATCTTGCATTTTGGGTATGTTTCATCACTAACTACTCACATGACTTCCTATACAAAATTTCCCATAGGAAGCAATGCATGATGGGACACACACAATATCTTCTCTCAGTGCCACCAATCCCATCCCAACCTTTTCTTTTCATATATCACATACAGAAGCACCATGGTCCATCACACGCAAGACCAGTACCACACTTAAACTGACGCACTCATCACTAACCGAAACGCCCTCACAAGCTCCATCATGCAACGACAATGTAACAGTGGAGTTACGAGGGCAAGGCAAGAATTACATATTGGTTTGCACACCAACCATATATGTCGTGAATTGTGGATTCAATATGACCAATGTCTTTTCAAATTTAGTGTTTTTTTTCTAATGCTGTTTTTTTTTTTGCATGCAAATATGTTCTTCGTTTTTATCACAAGAAATTGGCAAGTACCTGTGGAGCACTTTTAACTTTTTCATACCTGTCAAGTCTCCCGCTTTTAGGTGGCCTGCCTCCCGATTCGGTAGCCATATCTCCTGCTTTGCAAAAAATTCCCTGCTATGTCCCGCTTTGAAAAACAAAAACTCCCGCTGTCTCCCGTTTTGAAAAAAATTACCAGGGTGTCCCGCTTGCATGTATTACAGACTGTGTACACGCTACATTTTGTTGAGAAATTGGAAAAAATGATATCGTTATGAGTCGTGTCTGCGCTTGTGAGACCTGGGTTTTTTTTGTTTTTGCTGGTCAGTTTTTAAAAGCTACATAAAATGGGTGTACCTTTTGACCCAAAATAGTCTCCCGCATCAGAATTTGAAAATGTTGACAGGTATTCTTTTTCCAAATACCATTTTCATGTGCCATCTCTTGAAAGTGTCATTTCACTGATGATGAAAGCTACATTGTTTTGTATTTTTCATAAGGAATATATATTGCATTTAATGTTTGCAATTGGAAAGAGCGAAGTGCCGTATTTCCCAAGTCATCTAAGGAAATTTTGGAAATTGTTTTGCTAGCACTGTATTGCGTTGTGGCATACACATTGTCATACATTTATTATTCATTAGTTCATAGAAAGGGATGTTTAAAAACTTAAAAGGTTTGGAATTGCTCATATGATCAATCCAGTATTTGAAACAGGGATTAGCTGCCATACATGCAGGAATCTTACTGGTAACAAGTCACTATTTTTATACAGGGAAGTTACATAATTCTTGCGCTCCCTAGCTACATTCTCCTGCCCTTCTTTTATGTGTCTCCATTACATCTTTCCCAGAGGAATAATCTTTTTGCATAACATATTGCACTGTTTTCACCCTTCTTTACTCCTGCTTTGATGAAAAATCTCCTGCTATATCCTGCTTTGAAGAAAAAGTCTTCTGCTATCTTCAGCTTTGAAGAAAAATCTACCGGGTCCCGTTAGAATGTATTACAGACTGTGTACGAGCTACATTTTGTGGAGAAATTTTAACAAATGATATTGTTATGAGTCGTGTCGTCTCTGCACTTGTGAGACGTTTTTTTCTTCTCAGTTTTCAAAAGTTAAAAAGTTGAGTGTACTTTTTGAGCCAACAGAAGTCTCCCGCATTTCAGAATATGAAAATGTTGACCGGTAATATGTCATACATAGTTATAGATGGACGAGGTCAGTTCTTCAAAACGAGGCGCATGCTAGAACCATTTTGCCTCCCACATGTATACATTCCTGCCCCTGTGCCAGTTTTGTTTGCTATAAAAGAACAGGGTCCATATTCATGAAACACCACTAGCTCTAGTTGGCCGCTAACTCTTTGTATACCTGTCAAATTTTGACAGCTATACAATATATAGTTTAGCAGTCAACTAGAGTTAGCGGTGTTTTATGAATATGGGCACAGATAGATAGTGTAACTGGGTGATAATTTGTCCTGAAGGCATTGGTCACATTCAATCCAGATTTTTGTGTACTATCAGTGGTACTTGCTTGTGTTATTTCCCTGGTGTTTTCATTAACAACATATTCAACATCAATCATGTACAAACTATTTCCTCTATAGGCAAAATAACAATTTATTTGACAATGTAAACAGATATCCAGAGTACAGGGCCCCATTGTTTGTGAATACAACCCCTACCATGGATTTTTGTTTAAATTTTCCAATAAATATTTATTTTGCCTGTAGTTTTAGTCACAGCCAGACCAGCACATATTGTCATTTTGGGATCCCTTACGACCATATTGGGCTGGTATAGGCTTTAAAACTTACAGAAACAAATGTACCAGGAAGAACGGCTTCTGTCTTTGGTGCAATTTCAGTTCAACGGAACTCGCAATTTGGATACAATCTGAATATGGATACCCACATATCAAAAATAACAATTCTGATACACCTGTTGATGGCACAGGCAACAAATCGATAGCGCAAGCTGGCAAGTACATGTAGGAAATCTTTCTTGCATCTACGATAAATGTACCTGTGAAAATGTCATTATCATCTATGCAAATTCCATTGAACAGCTTCGAAACATGTCCTGATCACAGAAAGCAACATCATTTGGCGAAAAATTTCCTAGAATTAAATGACAAATGATAATGTTGTTGACTTTTGTATATCTCACTATGGTGCACATCAAAGCTGAATATATTCATTGCCCTGTTCATTGCCATGATTGCCGTGCACATGAAATGATGACATAGCTGAAGCCTCATTTTGGCTGTACTACTTCAGGGATTATCTAAAACTCTTTACGAGTGGTGAATAGGAAATTTCCCATCACAAAAATGTTTAAGTGTATCTATTCGACCCATATTTCCAAATTTGGATACGTATCAGAATTGTGAGTTCCTCCGAACTGGTTTAGTAATAACTGTCAGATTAGTACTGATCTATGCTCTTGTGTTCTGGCTATGTGTAGGACTTGGAGGAATGAATTTTTACATTACAAATTTACACATGCATATTTTGTCTTGTTAGCCATTACATGGACTTGCTGTCATAGTATGAGCAAAAGGTCACCAATTTGCAAACAGACATAGCCTAGTTGACACGACATAGAACATTTTGAAACAAGATATTTTCCTGAACATATTATTTGTTAGTTAGGCAAGATCAGGAACTACACCGGCATGTCATAAATTATATAATTACTTGTGTTTGGAAGAATTTAGATTTGTCTTTCTCTAAAATAGTCAGTATGTTAACCTTATGTCCATTTAGTATGTCCATCTTGTGTTCATTTGGTGATAGCAGGTCATATATATTAGCATGCATTATGATTTCCCCTTATATAGCATAGCATGCATTGGACTGCACTTGTAGTCTTGTCATAGTTTGCATAAGGCTGTCATGTCCAGGGATCAAAATGAATTCTGCATGTTGTGCTGTTGGCCCTAAGGTTCGACAAAGTAGCCCCATGCTGCCATGGGAATATTTTGCCAAATGCAATGGTAAAATCTACTGTGGGGCTATTTTTTCTCAAAATCTACTAATTTGGCCTTTGTATCGTTGCATTCCCCACATGATTGTGTCCTCAGTCATTGCATCTTTTCTCATCCATCCATTAGTCCCATCAAGAGAAGATATTGGGTGTATCCCATCATGCATTGCTTCCTATGAGATTATTTGCATAGTAAATTATGTGAGTAGTAATGATGAAATGACCCTAAATCAATGTCAATTGTTGTAATCTTGCACTTTGGGCATGTTTCATCACTAACTACTCGCATGACTTCCTGTACAAAATTTCCCATAGGAAGCAATGCATGATGGGATACACACGATATCTTAGTCCCATCCATCCATCCATTGACCTGTGTAATCATTTCATATGTTCAGTTGCTTTCCGAGTCTTTATAGCAGTGGTCACAACCTATCGTGCATTTTTTTAAACGTTTTTTTTAAACGTTTTTGTTGTTGTTGAGAGGCCATGTTCTCAACGTGTTTTTTTTTTTCTAAAAAAACATGGCAAATGCAGGAGGGACGCATGTTGACCGCATGCTGTAAGCATACTTTGCACATGATATACCTGACTGTGAGTGGTTGCGTGCATTGTACATTGCGCACGTTGTAAGTACTTACATCATGCGTGCAACATGTACACTTACACATACAACACATGCACAATGTCAATTATGCTATGTGCGTCATCCGCAGAGCAAGTGGCTGTAGGAAAAGTTGCGAAAAAATGCATGTTGTCTGTACCGAGCATCTGCGAACCGTACTGATGTTTGATCAGTAGCAGTAGTAGCCCGAGAAAGAGAAAGTTCCTCATGCATTTAAACTGCTACGTTGTGTCTGCGTGCTCCAAAATTTGTATGGAGTCGGTACCTACAACGTACATGTCGTACGATTTTGCCTACGTTTTTGCACGCAGACAGCACGTACGTGCACGTACGATGAGTTGTGACCACCGCTTATTTGATGTATGTAGCTGTGTGAGAGACATGATAAACGGTAATTACTCCCAACCCATGAGGCATTGATAGTTGCGAGGTTTTTTTACCATATACAGTTATAGAGTAAGGCAAAATATGATCAGATGTGCTTTCTTATTTGTTAAATGAACATTTCAATTGGCCACCTGTCCTTAAAAATTATGCTCTATGCTTACTTGAAAATTGAATGGAGATGAATCAAGATTTTTGTGCACGATCATTAGATAAAACTCAATTTGTATTTGTTTTCACCAGAAGCATGTTTGTTCTTCATTTTGACTGCTGATTTGTTGATGTCGTGCGACTGATTTTGATAAATGTCCATACAATTTGATTGTTACATGCATGGATTATTTTTATGTTAACTTTGTGATAGCTTATAGAATAAGTAACCCATATGTAATCTTGTTTAAGCTTACTATGATATCTTAGTACTAGATCATGAAGTCACTGGCTTCTATCCGCCCAGTTGTTACAACTTATCCATATTCATGTACAGAATGTCACAATGAGTTGTTGCAAAATAATTGATTTCAACTTTTCACAGCAAGGTTATCAATTCATGACAACAACCATTTTAGACTATGGAACCAATGTAATTATCAAAACAAAACCTTATATGCCTTATTTTGTAATGGTAAATTCAAGTTGGGGTAACAACATTAAGCATAATCCCAGTAAATGGGTAAATACATTGCAGGTAGTCACGTTGCTGTAAAGTCATAAAAGGCAATCTGTGTAAGAGAATTTGTGTAAGAGTCAAATTGTTTGACTGAGTTTTGCCAAAAGGTAGTGTGTACCCATTTAATTTCACCAACTTAGCCTGCCCATCCTCTGAAGAGTGCCTGCCAGGTATTCATTAACTGCTGAGTCAAAGTTGTAGATATCAATCTGGAAACCTTTGCTGTATCACCCTAACCATTATAGGCCAAACAATAATTTATTGGACAGTGTAAACAAAAATCCAGAGTACAGGGCCCATTGTTTGCAAATGCATCCCCTGCATGGATTTTTGTTTACATTGTGTAATAAATATCTATTTTATGTATAGATAGTGCTACCTCTCATTTTACACCAGTATCTATCCCAAAATGCATGCAAATTGCACGCACCGTTATAGGCCACTCAAAAAATTATTAGACAGTATAAACAAAAATCAAGAGTGCAGGGTCCCGTTTATAAATGTAACCCTTGCCATGGAAATTTGTTTACATTGTCCAATCATTTTTGTTTTGCCTAAAGCTGGAGTTTTACTAGCATATTGAATTAATCAGGTTATTTTTGGTTGTGATAGATTGTAGCAATCCATGGAATAACGCATCGTAGCTTTAGGCCAAACATTAATATATTGGACAGTGTAAACAAAATTCCAGAGTACAGGGCCCATTGTTTGTCACTGCAACCCCTGCATGGATTTTTGCTTAGATTGTCCAATAAATATTCATTTTGCCTGTATATTGTAACAAAAATGGTAGGAACACGTTGAAGTATACTTTTCTGATTAATAAATCTATTTGATATCTTTGTTAACTTTCATGATATGTTCTTTATAATCGTAGGAGCACCACCAGCCAAATCGGGGACTACACCCAAATCAGGAGCGACACCAGGAGCCAGCAAGAAACCATCCCAGAAGAAAACTGCAGCACCAGTGCCGCCCTCTCCATCCAAGGTTAACAACCCAGTGTTCCAGAAACTACAAGATTTGTATGACACCATCCTGAAGCAGGTTGATACTGGAGGACGGGAGCTCAGTGCTCCGTTTATTGTACTGCCTCATAAGAATGTAAGTGGGAAAAAAGTAACATGCATGGAAAATATTTTTTTTTCTTTATTAGGGTTCTATTACTTCAGTGATCAGTCGCGGATCCAGGGGAGGGGGAGCGGAAGGGGTGGGCGCCCCCCATAAAATTGGAAAAATCCTGCAAAATCAGCCTAATTTTGGTCAATTTTTGTCTCGCCTGAAAATTTTCAAAAGAGACATAGCGATACAATTTTCTGTCCGCTGTCCGGCGTCCGCCGTCCGGAGCGTATCTCAAAAACCGCATGCCTTACGTTAATGATATTTGGTGACTGGGTAGACCCGGAGCCGATCTGGATCCAGCAACAATTTCAGCGCAAAATATGCTAATTAAGTACCTAATTTGCATAATTTATGCGTAAAATGTAGCTTATTTTTCAACTTTGTCCGATTTCAAAGGTTAAGGTCTCAAACTGTTCGTTTTGGACCAGCGATCAAAAGTGTCAATGGTGACCCCGTCGTCCGACCTTTCCGTTGGGGTCAAATTTCAACGATTAAGGTGTTTCCCTCGGGGTCAAAGGTCAAAAGAAAGGTCAAATTTTCAATATTGTCCGATTTAAAAGGTTAAGGTCTCAAATTGTTCGTCTTGGACCAGGGATCAAAAGTGTCAATGGTGACCCTGTCGTCCGACCTTAAACTGGGGGTCAAAGGTCA
>JXSR01S013665.1:0-11851 GCA_000969725.1 Ophiothrix spiculata
CCTTACTGGCCTTTTGATTATGTCTGCAATATCATTTTTGTGTTTTTTACCTTTATATGTTGATATGTATATATGATATTGAAATAAAACAGAATCAGAATTCCCCCTGTGGGGTTTAATTGGCCATCTGAAACCCCTGGGCTGAAACCCTTGGTCGGTAGACCCACCCCGCTCCAAACGAATCAAGGTGTTTCCCCTCCCCATTCCTGATACAAGCCTTGACTCACCCCCTCACACCCAACTTTCAGTCACTGATACAAATTTCACATTCAATTTACCCTTATTTTTGGTAGGCCTAATGTCATTGTACCAATGTGTAGCCCCACAAATTAGTAAATTGATTTTTATTGGGGGGGGGATCAAGTATAATGTTGTGAGCAGGCGTGCCAAGAAAAAAGATGAATTAGGGTTGTTGTTGAATGTTGAGGACTGAAGTGTGAATCAGGTGACACCATTTAGGGTATTAAAACACAGTCTGTGATTAAAAACAGTCATTTTCAAGAAAGACATTTTTGCAAACACTTATGTGAATTAAAGTATCGGTAAAATCCCCAATTAGGACATGAATTGGGGAAAGAGGGTATATTTTGGCTTCGGAAAAATAACCCTTTAGTGAGTGTTTGGAAGTTGTGGTCATGCCTGCTTACAACATTAAACTTGACTGGCCAACCACTCCCCCACCCCACCCCAGGATTTTTAGTCAAAAATTTGCAATTTTTCTTGAATTTCAAGATTTTTACAATTTTTAGCTTAAATTAGTAGATTTGATGGAATATTTACGCCTGCTACGCACACATGGCAAATTTCCCTCCAATTTGTGCCCCTCACGATGTTTCCTTTGCCACCAGTTTGATCCCCATTTCAATCCTGATGCCTCCATTGCCCAGTTGGTAAGAAATATGACCTGCATCGGGAAGTTATTCTAACATGTTTAGTGAAGATGAGTTCTATGGTCCATAAAGTATCACCTAGGCTCTATGATGGAAACGAAAATCAACCTGTTGCATATAAGGCCTGCAGGAGGTGGGGTACGGTCAGCATTAAATGCAGGGTCCACCATTTCAAATTGGTCAAATCTTGTTCAAAAACATTCTAAAATTATTCCTCTCATTGAAAAGGAGTAGAAAAAGTAGGCCCTAAAGTTTAACTTATCCCTGATGTATGAATGGTTCTTGAGTTGAAAAAACATGAAGGGTCTGGCATATGGGGATTAAAAAAAATGGCAATTCCTGTTGTAAAACTGTGTACACAATATAACAGTTTGCAATGTCTCAGATCATCATATGTACTGTTACTTGGTGTACATCTGACACTTTTGAAGTTTTGACTCCCAAAGGCCACACACTGGTATGACTTTTTTATAACATTTGTTGATATAAGTCAAGAACCATACATTCAGAGATTTGTTAAACTATGCATTTTGAACACATTGCAATGGGTTATATACAATGAAATTATATATTTCAAAATTGGTTAGAATTTCCTTGGTTTAATCAAGATTTAACCAATTTTGAAATTTGACCCATTCATCTTTATACATAGCTCACCCCCAGTAGGTCCTGTGTAAGGGCCAAATCATAGTCGGCCTCCAAACAAAATTTTGTTTTGGGGCCGACTATGATTTGGCCCTAACCGGTTGATTTTCAAGTCCACCCTATATGGATCATTGAAGATGGATTCTATGGTCCATAAAGTAACACCTCTAGGAAAATGAATCTGTTGAATATAAGTAAAGAACCATACATTTGATTATTTGTTCAACTATGCTTTTTTCCTTTCTAGTAATGAGATGAACACATTGCATTGGGTTTAATACAAGAAAATTATTTCAAAATTGGTTTGATCAAGATTTAACCAATTTTGAAATTTGACCCATGTACTCTTTACATTGCTCACCCCAGTAGGTCCTGTGTAACATGTTGATTTTCAAGTCCACCCTATATGGATCATTGAACTTTCTGTTGCAGTTTACCTGATATTGAGTTTCGCACCCAGGTATACTGACCAATTCTGTATCAGAGGGGATAAGGGAGCCAGGACCACTTCCCATGCACCCCAAGGCAAGGAGTAAACCAAACCAAACATTTGTAGACTCCTTATATAATTTTAAAACAAAATTAGAATGTTTCCAAAAATAAAATAAAGTTATTACTGGAAAATGGCTTTTCATAATTGGCTGTGTCCAAAGCTATCAAATGAATGTGAATTTAGTATATACAACTATTGATTGCAAGAATGTCACTAGTACGTAAACGTTATAAGAGTGGCGGCCGTCTTGGATTATTGCCTGGGTTATTGTACCTTAGGCATTTATCTAGTGCACATGCCACACTTAAAGACTAAACAGATATTAGAAAATTTGCCATTGTCACTGCAACGTGGACACCATGCTCATACATGGTCTTTCAAAATGGACCCTATAACAAGTACGGTAATTATCCTTTGTTTATAATACTCTTTTAACAACACATTTACATTTTATTTAAAATGAAACATGTAAGTTATCAGCTTATTCTTGATTGTTCTTTTTGTTTGAAAACAACATTTTTAGGAAAGATTATATTTTCATACGCTTTCCAAGTACCAAGCTATTGTAAAGCATTATTTTCCAGATTTTGATACCCTTTCCAATGTACTCAAGTACACCACCCATTCGTAAAAACTAACCTTTTCACTCATTTTTGTGTAGGAGCATGGTGTCCACCACGGACATAATTTGTGTTTGAAATAAAATACACTTTGACTTTACACACGCAGTGTGTAAAGTCAAAATTTGCAAGCCATGCCTAGCTATAGAGCCTGTTTCTGAACAAATCCAATGGTATGATAACTCTGCTCCATGACAACAAAATGGTTGCCAGCACAGATACCCTCAAAAGCCTTTGATAGAGACACTTCATAAAAACAAATCAAAGGAGCAAAGATGTTCTTCTTTTTTTTTGTTATTCTGTGTATTTAGTTCTTAAAAATACATTTGACACACTTTTTTTTGTATTTATTCCCTGTGCTTGGGTCTGGTGGTGGGAGAAAATACAAAGATTATACACGAGACCCCTTCTTTTGACTTTTACTATATTACAGAGATAGATGCATAAAAACACATTAAAATACATGTAGCAGACAAGTAAAAGTACCAGTCTGAAAAAGGGGCTGGTGATAATACCAAGCACAGGTTTTTATAGAACCCCCCCGCCCACCCAACTCACCCGAACACCCAATTTCCCCCCCCCCCTCCACCCAGGCCAAGGAAATGAGACAGACAACATGGGCTGTCTCTCAAAAGCAGGAAGACATTTGGAACACAAGTCTTGTCTGATTTTTAAATACAAATCTAAAATGCTATTACAGCCTGTCAACAATAGACTCTTAAACATTTTTATATATGTAGTAATCATAATATATCATTCATTAATTACTATTCATTGATTGGTTAAAAGTTGGTTACATGATTAAAATAGTTAACTAACTTAGCACTACCAAACAAGCCCAGTGGTGACAGTGTGGGTTTATATTTAAACGAAATAGGCTACAAATTACAATGTTAACAAACCACTGAACAAGAAATATGAATAAATTTGCTGAAGTCTTTTCCCCACACCTCTGATCTTGCAGAAAATGGTAATTATTCCCTACAAACATAAAAATCCCACATGTCAGTACTCAGGGATGCAAGTCATCAAAGCCAAAATTTCCTGAAATGTCTTCAAATTTCCTGGGAAGAGCAATTTTCCTAATCTTCTATACAGGGCAAAATTTCCTGAAAACAAGATATTTTCAGTAAAATTTCCTGAATTCAAGAAATTTCCTGAAAACTTTCATCCCTGAGTACTGTTTCCCGGGAGACACTGAACTAGATTGGTGTACACATGCATGAACCAAAAAAAAACCTTGGGAAAAAGGGGTTATTTTTCCTGACCAACATAGAAAGCACTGCTCGTGTTTAGGGGTCGGTATAAAAACACAGATTTCAACGGTGTTTTTTTCAAAACCTGAAGAAAAAAATCAAACTTTTAGGGGATAAAATTAAGAGTCCTTGTAAATCCTTGTATTTCTTCAAGGAAAGCTAATACTTGTTTAGTGGCTACTTTTTAAACCTAGATGATCACCCTGGACAAAATCGAGTACAAAAATAGTACAACATTCCTAAGGTGCACATTTGGAACACAATTATAGTACAGTTTTAGTACAAATATACTCAAATTGTACTTAAATGATGTTCCAAATGTGCTTAAATGATGTTCCAAATGTGCACCTTAGGAATGTTGTACTATTTTTGTACTCGATTTTGTCCAGGGCATGCATGTGTACATCAATTTATCAGAGTCCCCCTACCCCCACTGGGGTCACTTCACCTCAGATTCAATAAGATTCCACAAGATCCCTCATGATTACAGTGCAACAGGCCTTATTTTTCCTAATTTTAAATTACTATAATATTATTATGTTACGCAGTACCTATTTGATATTTTAAATATATATTAACCAAGGGCAGCCCCTTATATGCTGAAAATTTCAAGGTCATTGGTTCACTAGAAGCTGAGATAGCATTCACAATGTGAAAGCTTGTTATTGTGAAAGCTTGTTTTGTATTGGTCAAAAGTAGGATATTGCTGACAAGGCCATTAAGCCAATCAGTGATGCGTTTATTGAATGCTTCAACTGAATGATCTAGTCATTTAAACACACACTATTGACTTCTTGTATTGAGTGTATGAATGGCATTGTCAGCAATGCTAAACCATTGGGTAACTAATGGTCTAGAAAATACAATAGCTGTTAATTGCTAACAGAATACTAGTGCCTTTAAAATTAGCCCATAATTAAGAAATATTAATTATAACTGATTCGTTGTTTTATTTGCAGACAAAATGTTACAGAATTTATTTAAAACCATAGTTTACATAGATTTATGATGAAATTTTGGTGCTTAACCTTGAATTTTCTGTTAAATTAGCAAAAATGTCAAAATGGTTTCCAAGTCAAAACACAATTAAACAGCCTGAGTAATTACGTTGTAACTTCAAAAGTATGAAGTATTTCAAAAATCTGTCTAACAGATTTTTTAAACATGTTTTTCTGTATCTCTTAACACCAAAATTAGAAAATTTGATAAAACTCTACACAAAATATAGGCAATTCAAAAATGCTGATTTTTGCACATTTTTGGGTAAAAAAGGAAAAGTACGCAAAATAATAAAAATCCGTCTAACAGAAATTTTCACCATGAAGTAACAAACTGTCTGAATGCACAATTTCCAAATTAATGTCAAGATTGTCAAAAATATAGGCATTTATAGATTTTCCTGGTTTTTGTTTAAAATATGCTAATTATATGCAAATGATGATATCCGAAATTAAATTTTTAACATAATTTACATCTTCTTAGTGTAATGTTGAAAATATTATGCAAGAAAAAGAGTTTCATTGAAATTCAAATGAGTAGTTTATATTTTAGTATTGACCAGTAGGGTTAGGAAAAATAAGGCCTGTTCCACTGTACAGACAATAGAATTCACTGGAAAAGTGTTATGTGTTATTTGATTATCTCATGTCAACTTGATGATGCTTTCAAGCTCTGAACCATGATCCAAAAAGATCTCCACATTGGGATAAAATTGATATAAAATGTGCGTAATCCAGTTGTCATAGAGCTGGAATACGCAATTTATTTAATGGCAAAATTGAGCTATCTGAAAGATATTTAAAGCTGCTATCATATTCCTTCTTTGCCTACATTAATTGTATTAGATCTATCAGCCATTCTCATAAATTAATCCCCACTTCATTTGCTTCAATAATTCTTTAAATTATAAAGCCAGATATTGACTTACTACTAAGCTTTCGACATCTTTGAAGACGTATTGATCACAAGTGGCGATTATCTTCTGCTTTTCCTGCTAGTGTTGTCCATCCTGGAGGCCAAAGCTCTTTTACTCAGAAGCAGATTGTATATGTAATCAAGACAATACTTTAGGAAGGACAACACCAAACTCTATAAACCTTGAAGTATGCAACAAGCAATCAGACCATGAGCTCTGTCACAAGATCCATAGCAGATCCTGTGTATTCTACAACAGGGTGAACTGGTGGTTCTATATTGTATAAGAGACTAGAAATGATTGATTAGGATTAATTAGGGACAATTAAATCACTGTGTATTCATATTCTTGAAAATGAATCATTCATGATTGTGGTGTTAATTTTTGCTAATTTTGTTGCTACCACATGGACAAACCTTTATCATAAGTTTATTTGAATATTCAGCAAGATTGGGTATACATGTTTTATGATTTGAAAAATGTGGACCAATTTATTTCCCCATATGGTGGTATTGGTTTTTGTGTATTAATCAGCTGCTTGTTGCATACTTAAAGATTTAGTGAGTATAGCTGCTAAAAGTTGATAGATAGATAACATAACTCTCAAGTATTGCACATACCAAGAAAACTTAATTGTTTTCAGGGCTTGTCATTATTGCAATTCCAAACATTTCACTTTTCAGAAATTCATATTGTTTTGGCATAAACCCAAACTCTGCGGTTTTCAACTGTATTTCTTGTTTTGAACCACCTTAGAACATTTTGTATTTAAGAATATGTTGGAGGTGGGGTTATATCTAACAGTCATTTATAGAGGACTTCATCAATACTACAGGAAAAGAGCTTAACAGGAATATATAAAAAACTAAAATAACATTACAGCATACAACTTACAACAAAATCTAAATCTAGAGAATATAAATTTAACAACATAAAGAAAAGTGCCAATACCTCATTTTCCCAGAATTCACATCTTTCCCATTTCTATCCTTTTCTTTTTCTCCCACTTTCTCCTCCCTTTGGTTTCCTCCCTGTGTTACTTAAAGCAATACTATAAAGTGTTAAAATAAAGCATCCCTTGTTACCTCATGACTTTTGATTTTCTTTATTTTAGTTTACTGGGTTCTCCAAACAATTTGGCTTAAACATGCTTACTTTTTCTGTTATGGTCATTTGAATTAATTGTAAATTTAATTCCACATGTTTTGGTATACGAAACCACGCATGTGCATTTTATCCATTTTTTAAAAATACACTTGAAACGATTTTAGATAGTCACATCCCTTCATTAAAGGCTGTTTTTATTCAAAACCATTTCTGATCAAAAATCTTATAGTATTGCTTTAATCATTTGTAACTTTCCGTTGACCCGTAAGCATCTGGCACTTGCACGCCCCCTGATTCAAATACCTCTTATTTCATCATCATTCATTTCTACATCTTCACCATGTTCACTTGATGCGGTAGGTCTGTACACGCATTGATTGACAAATCTGATATGTTGTTCACTGGCTTGATGCTTTTTGTACT
The DNA here is from genome assembly GCA_000969725.1 of Ophiothrix spiculata. NCBI lineage: Eukaryota > Metazoa > Echinodermata > Ophiuroidea > Amphilepidida > Ophiotrichidae > Ophiothrix > Ophiothrix spiculata. Next base: position 7,350 of record JXSR01S013665.1, read on the forward strand.
TGTCCCATGTATTCATTTCTATACCACAGCATTTATAAATGGCTCCATGATCATGGGCTGATTGCTCATGGAGATTTAAGTCAATTTGGTTCTTGAATTTTGCTGGACAATACTGACAAACTAATTTATTAAGTTTCTCCTTATCTATAGACACTGGATCCTGCTGATGACATTGTCTCACATGTGAATTGAACTCTATTCTCTGAGTAAATAAATTGCCACATTGACTGCATGGAAAACCACCACCTTCGACTTTGTGCGCTTTTGCATGAATACTAAGTTTCTTGATGCTATCAAAAGCCAGCACACATTTCAAGCAATGATATGGATGTCTCCGAATATGAGTTTGAATTAGTTCTTCAGTTGGTTTCCTACAATATTTACAGACAAGTTCATCATCATATAGAAGCTTTTCTTGTTTCGCTAAGTGCTCTTGTAAATGTAGCCTGCCATTTGCATCACACTTTATAATCTTGCTACAGTAAGCACAGAACATAGTATGTTCTGAGCAAAACTCCTTAATCAATTCTTCAGTGATATTGTGACAAGCCCCACAACTGTATGACAATGGTGACAAGACTTTATGGGTTGCCCATGTGCTGTCTGGTTTTGAAGTATTAAGGACAGATTGATCCGATTGGTATTTGTCAAGCACAGATCGTTCTGCTCCGGGTTTGTCAAGGACAGATCGTTCTGCAGTGGGTTCGTCACAGAGAGATTGTTCTGCTCTGGGTTCGTCAAGGACAGATTGTTCTGTTCTGGGTTCGTCAAGGACAGATTGTCCTGGTTTGGGTTTGTTAAAAGCAGATTGGTTTGGATTGAGTTTATCAAAGACAGATCTAGATCTGCTTCGTCTGGGTTTGCCAAGGACAGATTGGCCTGGTCTGCGTATAGCAAGGGCAAACTTGTCAGGTTTGGGTACCTCAAGCATTATAGTTTGATCTATGATTTGTACTTCTTTGTCCCCATTACCAACTTGATAATTACTTTCACTTAAATCATCTGTAAAGCCTTTCCGACCTTTCTTCTTTTTCATCTTTATGTTGCAGTGACAACTATGGCTTTTGTAAGTTGACAATTTCACAAAAAGTCCCCCACAAGTCTTACACCATGGGAGTAAATCAGGTCGAATATCAAAGAGATCTTGTTTGCAATATTTCTCATTACTGTTTTGTAGGAAATTAAGGGCCTTTTCCAACTCTTCTTTCTTGGGAACTTGAAAGTCAGTTACGTTATTTTTAAGCTCACACGATTTTCTATGATGGGTATGAGCCGATGATATCGTAAACAAGCCGCCACACCATGTGCAGCGATAACCAAAGACATCGTCAGGATTTACTTTATTCCTCATACACGTACTACTTGCTTTACCAATCTTGCACTGTTGTTGATGTCTATTACGCATAATTCTACTCAAAAATAATTGGTTGCATTCACTGCACTTAACACGTCTGATTCCTAAATGAAAGTCATGGTGTTCTACTTGTTCGCGTTTTGTTCTGAAACGACGGCAACATATATGGCACGGATGATCCTTTGCTTTCTCGTGAATCAATCGCTTGTGTTTAATAAGATCCTTACGAATGATGGCTCCATAGTCACAAAGATCACACTTGTAAGGCTTGATACCGGCGTGCATTTTGGCATGATATTGTATACTTTGATCTGACAGGAGTTTATTGCATATGGGACAAGGTTTAACTTTCCTTTTAACTTTTGTTAAACCACGACGTCGAATAAATCCTTGATGATTTTCATTAAAGTGAATTTTAAGTTCCGATTCTTTTTCAAACACCTCTCCACAACATTTACATACATTTCTTTCATCACTGCGGCCACATAACCCGTCAAAATTGCCCACATGACCAATGTAACCCTGCATCGATTTAAACACTTTCTTGCATTTTTTACACGCTAAAGTATTTCGGTTCAGCTGCTGGGATGTTCCATAATGGCCCAATTGCTTCTTGTGCTTGTCCAAAGCCAGTTTTGTTTTGTATCTGTATGGGCAGACATTACAAGTATAAGGAGTGAGTTCAGGGTGAGTGTTTCTGTGTGCACACAGTTGAACCTCTGTGCTAAAATGTGCATGACACAAGTTGCACTCGACCGGTTTGGCGACACCATGAACAGTTTGCAAATGATGATACATAACATAGTTTGATTTGAATTTTTTCTTGCACTTCGGACACACCCGCTTTAATTTCTTCCTTATTATAGGCTCACCAATGTTATGCATGACCCTCATATGCACTTTTAAATTCGAAGTGTATTTCATAGTTGCACCACAAATGTTACATTTACATTTGAGGTTTTTGTGGACAATATCAACATGGGCAAGATAGCCAGATTCTGAGTGGTAGATTTTTCCACACCTGTAAAGAAAACAAGAAAGAGGGGAATCAATTAATTAGTCAAATCTTGGCATGGTTACTTGTGTACAAATCAAAACTACTTACATCTGAATATATAATTTGAAAAATGTTAAGTTCCCTCAGGGATTTCAACCCTCGACCTCTGGGATTTCGATCCAACGCCCAGCTGTGGAAAGCCACCAAGTATGGCCTGTCTTGGTCACAAGTAAGGCCAAAAAAAAAAGTTGTTGACTTGCCCTTTAGTGGTGAAAATGTGGGTCGGTCGGATCTTTTTTTTTTTTAGGTTTTTTATCCCCAAAAATGGACCGAGAAAAACTGTGTAAAATAGTTTATAGAAATGTTGTGTTCTTTACTTATTGAAGATTTATGTTTTTTTCATGCAAAAATATAACATTTTGTTAATATTGTTGTAAACTCAACCCAAATATCATGCTATTTTTACAAAATTCACTGTTGAGATAAGCAAATGTTCACCAAAAAATAAAAAAATAAATAAAAAAGCGACCCTTAATTTTGCAAATTTTGGGTCGGTCGCAAAGGGCAAGTCAACAACTTTTTTTTTAGGCCTAATGCCTGTATCCCTGTATATAATGTATTTGGACTTATTTCTTGGTTTTTACTTGTTTCATTATGTTGAATAGCATACCGGTCCCCAACTTAACATAAAAAGTGGTAAAGGTGCACATTCTCATTCTTCCTTTTATTCAGAGCACCCATGGCAAGGATTTTGGTCAAACTTTACCGCCTTTTTTGGCAAAATCGAGGACAAATTAGGGGCAAAAAAATACTCCTGTCTCTTTTATCTGATGACTAGAATTTTTAACACCTCTTTGCAATGACAATACAATACATTCATGGAACAAATAAAAATATATCTAATGTCCCAAGGTCTGCTGTATTTATATAATAAATATAATTTGGTTTTGTGTAGTGCTGATCCATCAAGATCAAACCACTTGTTTTCGCTGCAGGTAGACCATCATAATCATTTCATTTCAATAAACATTTGGCTTCCTTTTCAACAGCACATCATCCTATCAGTACTTAGATTGTAATATTTCCCCTCTTTGCAGCTTCCCATAATTTGAGTATGACAGATTATGATGAGCAAATCTAGTGTCAGTTTTAAGTGCAGAAGCGAGTATGGACTGAAAACCAAACACATATACAGCTCAGTGGTGCAAAGCGAGGGAAGTACTACTGCAATTACTGTAAAAGTCTATAATTTCGCGAGAAGATATTTTCGCGATTTTGCCTGTAACAGACATTTCGCGAGTTTTTATTTTCGCGATTACCAAAATTGAGTTGCATAATATCAACGAGTAAGCTTACCAAGTCGCCATTAACAACACTCATTTGACATTCATCGCCAATTATCGGCAGATTTTACAGTGTGGAAAGTTGATAATGAAAAGTGATTGACGTGTCTCAAGACCATTTCTTTCAACTAAACAGCCAAATATATCATTATACTTTCAACTTTTTTCACTATCACATGATTGGTTTGAGAAATATTTGCCTCATATTTGTTCAACTACCATGTTAATTGTTTATATTCACTATTGTATGCAGGGCCTCCTTGGAAATCAGTGTTTATCATTGAAGGGGCTACCCTGCCTAAAGAAAGATTAAATAAATAAATAAATAAATAAATCTACATCGTTCGTGATTTAGCTGGCTGAATGATTAAACTTCCAAATTCAACAGCTTTACATGCACAGATTCACTGCTTGTTACGTATTTTGAGAGAAACTTTAATTGGTCGATAAAAGACATTATATTTCGCGAGTTTTTATTTTCGCGTTTGAAGATTGATTCGCGAAATTCGCGAAAATAAAAACCTCGCGAAAATTTCTACTTTTACAGTAAGCCATTTCCCTGTTATTGTGTTACACTTCTTTTTGCCAACAATAACCAATGCTGGTTTTCAATGAAGAACTCTTAGAAAACTCTGTCCATCACATCAGAAACGGGAAATGGCAAGATGACTTTAAAAAATCATCAGATGATTGAGACAATCCAGGAAGATGATCAGACAGGAGGGATTGTTTCACTGAGACTGTGATGCGTAAAATACCCTCTTTGTTCATGAAAATGCGGTCCTTGATTACATGTGAAAATAAACCA